>APFE031465637.1:0-15502 GCA_000404065.3 Pinus taeda | reverse complement strand
GGGGGTGGGGTGAATCAGTATTATCAAATCAGTTACTTTTCATTTTTCATACTCAGATTTATATACGCGGCTTCAGTTCAGTATATCCACGTATATACGCGACTGTGTTAAATGCAACAGCGTACATTCACTAATCTTATGATTCAGTTAGCTTATCTTCAGTAAATGCATCAGAACATTATTAACCACATTAACAGTAAAAAGGTGTAGTAAAACAGTACAGATCATCACACATAAGAAGCACACATGAACAACATGATATAAGGTGGAAACCCAATGTGGGTGAAAACCACCTGCTGCAATTCGTCTCTTTCTTCCTTTAATAATAAACTTCTTTTACAATGTACTGGTGCAGTCCTTTACCAGCACGCAGGCTACAACCTGCAAAGGGCTACAACCCTCTCTTGTTTTCCAGCTACTTCTGGAAGGGAGCCACAACCCCCTTAGCTCTTGTACTAGCGGATATACTAGTATGTACGTGCTGACCTACAGAAGGCTGCAACCTTCTTTTCTTCAGGGACCACGTTTCATCAATTTTCAGACTGGATCCATAGGTACAAAACAATCACTGTTGCAATACAATCATCAACTTATAGTTGTATCATAAATCACTAAATCACCCAATACTGAATCACTGAAACCCTGTCATCAAAACACAGAGCGCAAACTAGAGCCCAGAACACTGTAACAACCACTAGAATCAACAACAACCTGAAACACCAAATCTTATAATGCATATGCTACTTGACTATATCAAAACCGCGTGTATACGCGCTTTCACCAGAGACAACCCGCGTACAAATCTAAAGATAATTACTTATAAATTTGTTGTCATATCCAACCCAAGCCCAGCAGCACAAACCGATAACCAGCAATACTATATCTTCCCACTTCGTCAGACATCCATTCCTTGTTCACTCCTTTTTCCTAATGATCTTCTCCTTATATAGGTTAGGCTTCTCTCAATACCATGGTCCAAAACCATGTAAAAACAATACCATGGACCCAATACCTGGGGTCGTCATTTCGAACCAAATACCATGGATCAATACCAAGATACCATGGACCAAACACCACGGACCAAAACCATGTATGCGGTTTTCCTTCTGTGAACCTGCGTGTATACGTATACGCACCTTTTGCTCCGCTAACCCGCGTATATACACACTTTCATCACGATCATCCTGCGTATACCTCACTCTTGACCTGCTGCATTCTGATCTGTCATCTGATTAAGTTGCCATCACCTGTATTTAACCTCTGAGTGAGTTGCCATCAAGGACAACACCTGTATCATAATTCCAACAATCTCCCCCTTTGGACTTGATGGCAACCACCACACCAAGTCACTCTCCCCCTTTGACATCAAGGGCAAAGGGTCCAAAGATATTCTCTTTCCTTGCTATCCTCTGCGTCATACTCCCCCTGAGTACATGCTGAAGTTTCTGATTGAGCTTCCCTTTGTATATGCCAAGTTGTATCAATCCATCCATGCTCCCCCTGAGCAAATGCAAGTTTTAAGACCAACAATTCATTCAAAACCATAACTATCATTCATCATATATGACCTGCAATACCATTCCTTTGATCAGCAAGATGTATCATTTAGCTTCATAAACTTTATCAACAACTTCTAACCATAATGCCAACAATGCATTATTTGAAGTATATGCTCCCCCTGAGCCTATGCCAACCATTTCATATCATGACCGAACCATTTCCTGGGTTTGTTCTACTGCCCTTTCTTCTGTTCTCCATATATGCGACTCTGAAGCCTGTAACTCGCGTATATACGCGACTTATCTTCATTATATCAGCATATGCAAGATGGAATATTGAATTTCTTCACTTTTAGTATCCCCTGTGTCTGTTATGTCAGCTAACTAAGTTATGTCACACCTTTCTGTTTCTAATTCTGTCTTCTGAAACTGTCATGATGTATGGTCCTCTTGTTTTGAACTTTGAAATTTGCTCCTACATTCCCTTGTTTTATGTCCAAGTTTGTTGCATGAATAAAATCTTACATATTTCATGTTCCTTCTATTGCAATCAATTGCTTTGTGTCCATATGCATTGCAGGCAAAGCAATATCCTCTGAAATACCTGGGATGTGATGATCTTTTGTGATGGTCTTGAACCATTCTACTTCTACATCTGGCTGCAACATTTCCAAGATTATGACATACATAGCATTCAACATTATTCAGTGGAGGAGTAAAAGATTTCCTTTCAAGGATTTCTTTCCTTGGTTGTTGATGGGGTTTTATTCTCATCTCTTCATTGTGCTTTTGAGATTTCTCATTAGAGTTTCTTGCCTCACCTTGTGAGCTAGATTCTCCTTCAACAGATTCATAAAATCCAAGACCAGTTTTGATACTAGGGGATCTTTGACTACCAAGAATGTGATCCAAAATCTTAGTACTATCTTTAAATCGCAACAATTTATCCTTTTCTTCTAATTTACCTAATAAGATATTTACCTCAACCTGATGTTGTTCTTCCTTTTCCAGATACTATTTCCTTAGGTCCTCTTCAGCTTTTCTTCCTTCTTCCACTTGTTGCTTCAATTTGATCACTTCATGTTCAAGAGCTTCTCTATTCTGCTCCTTTGATTTTTCAAGATCTTCTTTTAGAGAGAAGATCTTTGATTCAAGAATCTGAATTGTTATGCTCTGATCTTTTACTATATCCTGCAATTTCTCCCTTACCCTGGTTACTGTCTCCAATTGTTGGTTTAATTTCGTAACTTCTTCAGTTTCTGCATTCTTCTTATCATATGCCATGAGACTTCTAATGTATTCACTACCATTGAATGAGTCATTACTTTTAACATGGGTATAATAGCTTCTATTACCTTCTTCAGACATGTTTCCTTTGTTATGAGGGCATCTAGCAGCATAGTGACCAACTCTACCACATGAAAAGCATTTGAAAGGTAGCTTACCTTTGAATCGTCCAGTTCCTCGTTCAAGATTCTTGACAAAATTTACCTCATCTTCTTCCTCTGACATGTATCATGATGCTTCAAATTCGGCTTCTGATGGTCCCTCTTTTTGCATCTCAAAAGCAGTTAAGATTTCGTGAAGCTGTGACCTGGTGATTTTATGTAGATTCTCCTTTTCTTCAATGGCAGACACTTTGGAATCAAATTTAGCAGATAGGGATCTCAAAACCATTTCAAATAAGACAACTTCCTTAAATTCTTCACCCAAATCCCTCATACAATTAACAATCTCATCCATACGCAAGAAGTGATTAGGTATGCTTTCATTACTATGCATCTTAAGATTTTCATACCGGATTCTAAGAGTTTGAAGCTTTGCTCTTTTTACCTGTTCATCTCCTTCGTAACTTAGAATGATTTTGTCCCACATTTCCTTAGCTGATTTGAAATGCATGACCTTCATAAATTCTGATTGTGTCAAACTTTCCAATAAGACAGTAACAACTTTGGCATTGAGCTCATATTGCTTTTTCTCGGCTGCATCTCTAGGAATTGTTGATGGGAAATTGTATCCACCTTCTACAATTCCCCAAACTTCTGCTCCAAGCGATTGTAGATATGCTGTGGTTCTTATCTTCCAGTGGGTAAATTTTCTCCCGTCAAAGATTGGTGGCCTGATGTGTGCCTCTCTTTCTGGACTAGCCATTCTAATGGATCTTATCCTTCAAGCGATCAAGCTTCTTCAAAAGGACCTGCTCTGATACCAATTGTTGGAAATAATACTGAGAGGGGGGGGGTGGAATCAGTATACAAATCAGTTACTTTTCATTTTTTTCATACTCCACATTTAATATACCGGCTCAGTTCAGCATACTGCGATATACCGCTGTGTATGCAACTAGGCATTCAGTAATCTATGATTCAGTTAGCTTATCCTCAGTAAATGCATCAGAACATTATTAACCACATTAACAGTAAACAGGTGTAGTAAAACAGTTCAGATCATCACACATAAGAAGCACACATGAACACCATGATATAAGGTGGAAACCCAATGTGGGTGAAAACCACCTACTGCAATTTGTTTCTATCTTCCTTTAATAAGAAACTTCTTTTACAATGTACTGGTGCAGTCCTTTACCAATACGCAGGCTACAACCTACAGAGAGCTACAACCCTCTCTCATTTTCCAGCTACTTCTGGAAGGGAGCTACAACCCCCTTAGCTCTTGTACTAGCAGATATACTAGTACGTAGGTGCTGACCTACAGAAGTCTGCAACCTTCTTTTCTTCAGGGACCACGTTTCATCAATTTTCAGACTGGATCCATAAGTACAAAACAATCACTGCTGCAATACAATCATCAACTTATACTTGTATCATAAATCACTAAATCACCCAATACTGAATCACTGAAACCCTGTCATCAAAACACAGAGCGCAAACCAGAGCCCAAAACACTGCAACAACCACTAGAATCAACAACAACCTGAAACACCAAATATTATAATGCATACGCTACTTGACTATATCAAAACCGCGTGTATACGAGCTTTCACCAGAGACAACCCGCGTACAGATCTAAAGATAATTACTTATACCTTCGTTGTCATATCCAACCCAAGCCAAGCAACACAAACTGATAACCAGCAATACTAGATCTTCCCACTTCGTCAGACATCCATTCCTTGTTTTCCCCTTTTACCTAATGATCTTCTCCTTATATAGGTTAGGCTTCTCTCAATACCATGGTCCAAAACCATGTAGAAACAATACCATGGACCCAATACCTGGGGTCGTCATTTCGAACCAAATACCATGGATCAAAATACCAAAATACCATGGACCAAAACCATGTACGCGCTTTTCCTTCTGTGAACCTGCGTGTATACGTATACGCACCTTTTGCTCCGTTAACCTGCGTATATACGCACTTTCATCACGATCATCCTGCGTATACCTCTCTCTTGACCTGCTGCATTTTGATCTCTCATCTGATTAAGTTGCCATCACCTGTATCTAACCTCTGAGTGAGTTGCCATCAAGGACAACACCTGTATCATAATGCCAACAGGAAGTTTGATCAAGTCTTCTCCTTTTCCACTGTCTTTTCACTACAGCCCTGTGTTTTGGACTGTAAAAGACATCTAATGGAGGTATGTCGTCCACCTACAAAATAATTTGATCAGAGGGATCTTTTGGAATTATTTCTAAATCCGTGCTAGGGGGTAGGCAGCTGGCCCTTCATTCGGAACCTTTGTTGACGTTGTATCTTGTCCATCTGTTACTTTGGTTGTATTGGCACCTTTTGGACCTTCCAGATTGATTATAATGGAGTCAAATTGCTACCATTCTTGGAGTAGTTTAGGATCAATCTGGGTATCCACATTGAAATTTTCGCTACCCTTATCCTGCTCCTTTTTCTGTTCTTCCTCGTGCTCTTTCTCCTGCTCTTTCTCCTGTACTTTTTTTGCTCTTTCTCCTGCTCTTTCTCTTTATCTTTCTCGAGAATCTTTGATGCAGCAGGAGGTTTGTCAATGAGTTGTTGTTCAGGCTCGCTTGATTGTGTTGTCAGGGAAGTAGCTAATAAGTCCAGAGGTAGGGTTTACAACCTCTGTTCTCTGAGCTTATTGAATTCTAATAGCCCTTCATCGTTATATCTCATTTTGGCCAGTGCTTGTACCTGGAATAATGACTCTGCTGAAGAAAACAAGTCATCAAGATCATCTTCCTTATGATCAAATTTTGTAAGTTTGGCCTGTTCAAGCACATTATAGACCACTTTCCTTGGATCGAATCACCTATTAGGAATGGTTGCAAGGTTAAGCATGTCTATTTTCTCTCCTTCCTTCTCCGCATGCTTGTAGTCATGCAAAGTATAAACACCGCATCTCAAAGGAAAAGTAGGCCAAGCCTGCTTTTTTGAAATCCTAAGAGTCTTGGATGTTCCTGTGGTCGTAATTTGATAGGCTAATTCTCGGGCTAACAGCTTGTTAGGTATGTACAGAGGAAGGACATGAGGTCTTGCAAGGCTACCAAAAACCCTTATGTATGTGAACTTATCCTCCCCAAACTAGTTTTCTAGAGCGGTTAGGTCAATCTCTGCTTGTGAAGAAATCTTTGGGGCAGGCTTATCAAAAATGGCATGGTAAATAGGCAACATAAAACCATTACAGATTTGGTACAGGTGGTCCTTATAGTGCGCTTTCCACAGCTTTTGGTGATAAATGTGAATTGGCATGGGGTCTTGTGGAGTCCATCTCCACCCTAGTACAGTAAATTCAAAGTTGAAACAAAGAGTATCTAAAATATAAGCACTAAAATAAAACGGAGGAATAGACCTATCGGTCACGCAAGTTTTATTTCTAAACTCAAGAATTGCAGTGGCTAGCGTATCTGACAATATATTTCCCCAATCCATTATCTCACTGTTAACTGTCGCTTCCATTAAAGGAACGATTTCAATAGTGAATTTTTCATAATCATGTAATCCCCAAATCCTACACATTATTGCCCCGACGTAACGGTAAGGAGAACATAATGAATCTACAGAGTACTTACCTGAAGATTCATGTTTGTGCCTTGCGGGGTTCTGTCTCCATTCCCGAATTAGGGCCAATTTAGTTTCATTCTCACTTGTGAACTTCTCAAGCTATGCTTTATTGTATTTCTTTTGCAGTTCAGGCAAGTGATACATTTTCCTTAAATCATCAGGTTGGAATGAGTTGAAGACTCTTCCGTCAATTGTGCAAAATGTTTTGTTTAAAACAGGTATTTCCTCTACTGCCCATCGCACTAAATCTGTATATGGAATAATTTTTTCACGAGTTGATATTCGGTGTAGATAGGAGTCAGCTAAGTCCTTCAGGGAAGCCTCTGATTTTTTAGTTGAATCTGTAGTAGCTTGCACCGATACTGTTTCAGGCTCTTCTGCTTCAATTAGATTATATATGCTTTGCCAACTTGTGTTTCCGAGGCCAAGACACGTAGTGTCTGAAATCAATCCCTTCTTGCTTGGTCATGGATCAATGGTAGATTGCCCTGTTACTGCTGGAGCCGATGCTGCCGCAAATATCTTGGATTTCTTTCCCATTTGTCTTGAACTTGTTGCTTCGGCAGAGCTCTGCGTAAGGAATAAAATGAATGTAATACAGAGAATAGGTGGTGTGAGCCAATATGAAAGATTTATATCAATTAACGAGTAATAAAAGATTAAAATAATACTGCCGCAGATACAATCTCAAGGGAGATCTTGGCATAACTGCTTCATTAATTGACCACTTTAACCTGTCAATCATTTTAAATACCCATCATATCGTTTATATGCCGAATGATTCATTCAAGCGTGGCTTGAGTTTTTTGGCAGATAATCACAAGTAAATCGCTATCGGGAACGGGAAGGCTTTTAATAATAATCTAAAACAATGCATGCAAGCCTTTTCAATCTATTTTGAAACTCGCACCTTGCTTTATCGGATCACAATCAGAGATGTGCTTGGATCGTAATATTTAAGTTATTGCAAAATCGCTAATCCCCGATGGCGATACACCTTATCGCATCGGGAGGTTTTAAAGGTGTCTTAACATCTGGTGTGCTACATCCCCTGATTGCCGATAGCGATATCGCATCGGAAAAATAGTGGGAGGGCCTTTTTTATATTTGCTTGCCTTTCCCGATAACCGATAGTTATTCACTTTTCGGATCATTTCCTTTCGACCTTTTGATGAAGGATGAGTTGATACCAATTTTATTCACACATCTATGTTTAAAAGGGACCCATTTCATATTATAGTTAAAAAGAAAAATTTTATGAAATGGGGGGTTGTTGTATAGCACAACAATTGGTGATTCACAAGCATAAATAGTTCTCTCTGAAAAATGTTGAAATACTTAAACTTTCTTTATATAGAAATCTTATCTAAGAGGAGAATTCTAATATAACTAGGTATACATAAATTCTGAATCTAATAATAGCTATTTTTGCTAGTTTCTTCTCTTGTTAAAATTAAATACATTCTAAGTTTTAAATTAGCCTTAATTGGTTGATAATGATAAAACAAAGAACCTTTCCAACTTAGCTTTATAATGACTCCTTTGTCATAGGTAGAGCCTCTGCTGCCAGCAAACATTTATAGTCTCGACAGGGATACCTTTTAACCATTTAATCGTCCATTATCCCATCCATTTCAGAGTATAATTTAAAGAATGAATCCAAAAATATGCCTTCATATTTTGTATCCCTTTTTCTTTTTTCTTGTTTTGGAAGATAAAAAGCCATTGTCCTGGTTTGGTGGCTAGCTGTTTGACAATGCCATTCAGTGGTTGTAATTTAACTGAACAAGCTGGCTCGTGATGAGACTGCTTGTCTTATAATTATAAGTCATTACCCTGTTTTAGTATGCAATAATGGTAATGTCAGTTGAACTATTCCCCAATGATCATGGTAAGCAGGCTTGTAATAAGACCCCTTATCTTTTATATCAAATATATTTTAGAATTACACTCTGAGTAATCATAAACTTTGATGAATGGGATGGACAATTTTCTCCTTAAGAGAACACGGATGACAGGGTAAGAGTTGAAGATGCTAAGATTGAATTAGTTTCTATTTTTATATTGATAACCGTTTTTGGCCATTTGAAAACATTAAAATGATTTACAGTACTTCTAAATCTTGAGAAGATTTTACAAAAATAAAATGGGGTTTCAGAATCTAAATACACCTAATTTCCTAGAAATTTTCCTTTTGTTTAAGGTTTCTATTTTAAAATTAAATATCAAAGCTATTTCTTTTGAGCAACTTTTTCAATATAGCAAAGGCCAATGGAAGATATCTTACAACTTTATTTTCCAATAATCCTAAAAACTATGAACAAAAATTTTGCTGAAAATTGAATATTTACAAAAGGAGAAGGGGTTACCTCCTCAATTGAAGAATTTTTTCAAGATAAGGCCATTAACAGGAAGAGAATCTCTCTTACCTGATAGATCTTGTAATATGAAAGTAGAATGGCCTATCTTCTCATTGATTTTAAATGGTTCGAGCCACATTTTCTGGAACTTAGTGTGTTTCCCTTTATCCTCATGGCCTTTGTCCCATTTCAGAACTAGATCACCAACTTGTAATTGTTTTGAAATGGATGAAGTTGAATCAAAAGATGACTTGATAATTTGCTGATGTTTTGCATGTATAATTCTAGCCTTCTCCCTTTCTTCTTCTAATTTTAAAATTTGATCATGTCTTAGTTGAATAGAAGATGGGGGACTTTCTTCAATAAACTACACTAAGGCTAGAGATGGAAGTAATAAATTGGTTGGTAGGACTAATTCTTTCCCATTTACAAGATTAAATGGAGAAGTATCTATGGAAGCCTTCTGTGTTATTCTGTCAGCCCATAGTGTAAATATCAAAGATTTATGCCAGTTTTATGATTTTGCTCAATAGTTCGCTTAATGATTTTGACGAGATTTTTATTGGTAGATTCTGCTAAACCATTACCTTGGGGATAGTAATTCACAAAATATTAAACCTTCTTTTGATAGCGAACTCAAACATAGAATTTCCAGAGAAATAAGATGCATTATCGAAAACAAGAGCGTTTGGGACACCAAACCTGGTAATAATTAATTGATCTATAAACTCTATAATCACTTCAGAGTTTGTTGTCTTCAGAGGAATTGCTTCAACCCACTTAGTAAAGTAATCAGTAGTAGTAAGGATATACTTATGTTGTTTGGATGATTATGGAGTGATTTCCCCAATGATATCCAATCCCCATTGCTCGAACGGTTGTTCAATGTTGACTAGTTGCAAAGGGAAAGCTGGTTTTCTTTGTCTTCCACTGAAGATTTGACAACTTCGGCATTTCCTTCCGTATTCGTGAGTATCTCTGAATAGGGTGGGCCAATAATATCCAGCATGAATGATTTTGTGGGTTGTTGTATCAGCTCCAAAATGTCCTCCTGCTGGTTCGTCATGTAGCTCCTGCAAAACTTTTTGCACTTCAGGTTTTTCTAGGCATCTTAATAAAATTGAATCATAATTCCGCCTAAAAAGTACATCATCTACAATTATGAAGTTTTTCGCTTTTAATCTAATGACACGTTTGTTTTTATAGGAAATATTAGAAGGTGCGTATTCATTTTTTAAATAGAAAATCAAATCTGCATATTGTGATTCAGGATCTGTGATACTTATCTGATTGATTTCTTCAGTGTGTTCTGTACCTTCTAATTCTTGAATATTGGATGCTCCTGTTAATATCCTGTGAAAACCTTGGCCTCTGACAATCTTTGCTGGCTTGATTTCTAAGTCATATTCTTGTAATGTTGTGACCCAATTTGCCCTTTTTTCTCCTGATTCCCTTTGAATTAGTAATTGTATTACTGTTGAAAAAGGAACTATAACTTTTGTGTGATCTTTTAAAAGGAAGGGTCTGTAGTGTTTGACAGCTTTGTACACAGCAAAGGCTTTCTTTTCAACTTCTAAATAATTAAGTTCAGCACCTTGAAGATTTGAACTGTAAAATGAAATTGGTGCCTCCAAGTTTTGATCATTAATCTGAGTCAGCATTACTGCATAAGACGAGGTGGATGTGAGAGTATACAGTATGAAATTATTTGAAAAATTGGGAGTGCTTAAAGCAGGGGCATTAATTATTGATTGTTTGATAGATTCAAATGCTTCTTTTTCTGCAGATCCCCATCTAAACACCGATTTTTTCTTAATCATTGTTTGCGATGGTAAAATAATCTGGGAAAAATCTGGAACGAATCTTTTAAAAAAGTTAATTTGACCCAAAAATGACTGCATGGACTTCTTGTTATGAGGGAATGGAATATCAGAAATCTCTTTAATTCTATCTAGATCAATATAAATACCATATTTGGAAACAATGAAGCCTAAGAGCTTTCCTTGATTAAGAGCAAAAAAGGACTTTTTTGGATTGAGCGAGATACCATACCTTCTTCAGCGTTCAAAGATTTGTTTTAAATCATGTAAATGATTAGACCTTTTCTTGGAAAATATAGTAATATCATCTAAATAGACAGCTATTGTTTTATTGACCAATCCTTTGAATGTTATATCCATTGCTCTTTGGAATGTAGCTCTTGCATTGATAAGTCCAAAAGGCATTTTTTGGTAAGCATAAGTTCCCCATTTAGTTCTGAAGGTAGTTTTAAGCCTGTCATCAGGATGGACCAAAAATTGGTTATAGCCTGAAAAACCATCTAAAAAGGACAATAACTCAGAACCAGCTACTGAATGGAGTATCTGCTCCATGGTAGGTAAAGGGAAGTTATCCTTTTGGCTTGCTTTATTAAGATTTCTGATATCTATACAAATCCTGATATCGCCATTTTTCTTTCTAATAGGCACCATATTGGAGACCCAGTTTGAATGTCAGATAGGAAAAATGATCTTAGCCTTCAAGAGTTTATTTAGTTTGGTTTTTATTTGACTCTCTAGGCTAGGATGGATTTTCCTTAAATTTTGTTGGAGTGGTTTTTGTTCAGAAAGCATTGGAATAGTATGCTGAATGATTGATGCATTGTATGTTTTAAAATCATCATATTTCCAAGCGAAGACATATTTATTTTTTCATAATAACCTCATGAATGTTGTTCTTTCTTCCAAAGAAAGTCCTAATCCCAAATTGATGTTTTGAAGGTTTTTCTCAGTACCTAGGTTTATCAATTCAAATCTTAAAGTGGAACTTTGGAGCTTTGAATTGGTGACCTGTTTAAACCTGTCTTTAATATCATAAAGATCTTCTAGCTTAACCACTGGTTTTGGTATTGAGTTTTCTTCCTGCTTTTCCTTCATTTGAAGGTCATGATCACTTTCATCAATGATTTGATCATCGTAGGACTTGTCGGAAGTCAAGAAATTTAAAATTTCTTCGTCATGATTGAACACTCGCCAATTGGTGACATTGTCAGGAATTGATGGTCTAAAAATTAACTCTACTGAAAATTTGTTTGGGCTGTAATCTTCGGAAGGTAGGAGTTTAGAAGCAACACTAGCTAGCAAGTCTGTTATTGCATTATGGGATCTAGGGATAGGAGAAATATTGAATGCTAAAAATTGAGATATGAGTTCCTGTACCAAAGACTGATAGTGTTTAAGATGACTAGAAAGACAATGAATTGTATTTCTAACTTGTTTTATGACAATTTCTGAATCACCAAACACTTTCAAATATTCAAATTTAAGACCAATAGCTTTATATAGTCCTTGAACTAAGGCCTCATATTCAGCTATAGTATTTGTGCATTCAAATTCCAATCTACATGATAACATAGTTTTTTTTTCCTTCAGGGCTAACTAAAATACACCCTGCTCCTGCACCTTCACTAGATTTAAACCCATCAAAGTATAGTGACCAAAATAAAGAATTATCAACAATTTTATTTACTGTTTTCTCAGCAATATTGACACATCTTAATCTATCGGTTAGTGAAAAATTTTCAATTTGGGATGTGAAATTATTTGCTGAGAAAGGAGATGGTTGGGTAGTGAAAGTGCCAAAGAATGATTCAGAAGAGTAATTCCCCAAAATATTATTATTAAATGCTATTGGTTGATTCTCCTATTCAAATTCAATGACAGTATGGGTCATATGCTTCTCCCGATCGATTTTGATTTGATTTGGCTTTCCTTTATAGGGTAGCCACATATGGGACCAATCGGTAGAAATATAACCGTGGAATTTCTCAGACCAATCCCTACTCAAGATTAAACCATAAAATTTAGGTATATCAGCAATTAAAATATCAACTCTCTGAACCACTCATGGATCAGCTGATAACCTGATAGTTACAAAGTTGATTTCCCCTAAAACTTGGACCTTGGTTCTATCCAACTGTACAATATGAATTGAAAACTTTTGGGGTTCAATGTTCAGTTTGGAACAAATTGAAACTGTTATTATGTTAGAGGATTCCCCTGAGTCAATCAAACAGTTGTGTAGATTTCGATTATAGATCTCATAGGTCAAGAGGAAAGGGGGAGTATGGGAATTTCATCTGTCTCTGATTAAAATTGTATAAGTAGCTTCAATTCTACCAGAAGGTGGTTGACCTGAATCATTTGCAGCTTTGGAGATCACAGCACTAGGAAGAGGTGAAGAAGGTATTGCATTTAGTTCCTTAAGAATTAATTTCTGCTGATGTTTGAGTTTGCTAAGTTCAAACATAGTAATTTTTGCCTTTGTCTTCTTCATATCATCAATAATATTGTAATCCATTGAATCCGATACTACCAACGTCTTAGATGATGAAGGTATATTTGAGGATGATGGTTTATTTTGGGATGTTGTCACCAACGATTTATTTGTGGGAACCTTTTCTTTTGTAGTAGTGGTACCTGCACTCCTTTTCCTTGAAATTGACTGAACGGGTTCAGGAGTACCTTTACTCCTGGTAGTCACAGGAAAAGCTTCTTGTTCATTTTCTATATCGGAGTTGGGTAAAATGAAGTCCCACATTCCATGGCATTCGAAAACCTCCTCTTCTTCAGGTTCGTCGAATGGTAAGACTGTTTAATCTTCTTCTTCCTCTTCAGGATCTGAGTCTTAATTAGATATAACATTTGGTGGTTTTGACTCAGGTTTCTTAAAATTTCTAAATGGCCTCTTTGTTGAAGCTTCTGCTACTTGTTTTTTGATTTCAACCATTTCATTTGACATTGTTTTGAGGACCTTTTGCAGACCCTCCATATCATATGGATCTTTAGGGGTTTTTTTCTTTGAATCATCTTTAAAATAAACTTTTTTGGACTTCCTATCTTCAAGAGCAACTTCTTTCATGTTTTCAGCTAAAGTTGGTTTTGCAGCTCTATCTACAAAAATGGCTATATTAGAAGGTAGGGTTGTTATATACCATTCGCTTCTGATTTTCTCACTTGGCTTAGAGTCAGTTGGAATCTTATTCAAGAGTTTATTAAATCGGGAGTTGAATTCCTTGATAGGTTCTCTAGATTCTATCATAAGATTCGAAAGATCATTAATTAATGTCGTTAAAGATCTATCATCGCCATACTTAGTGAGAAACTATTCTTGAAAAATGTTCCAACTGGTAATGGATCCAGTGGGTAGGGAAAAATACCAAGACCCTGCTGATCCTTGTAAAGTATAAGGGAAAAGTCTAACGACAACATCTTCCTTTGTTACTCCTTTTAGATTAACTGATAACATGAAATTGTTAATATGTTCTTCGACTAATGTTCTAGCATCTGGATTAAATTTCGGCAACCATTTCTCAAGAAAATCTGGTAATGGATGTAATGGTGCAGGCATAGTGACTGCACCAAGACTATTCCATGGATTTTGAGCCATCGTAGAACTAATAACAATTGATATTGTCGATGAAATTCCAGGTGTTTGGGGAGGAGTTGGCATTGGAAATTGAATATGTTGGGATGTTGAAGTTGGTGATCCCTGCTGAACAACAATGTGTAATGGAGGAGTGGATGGTTGACTTCGCATTGGAGAAGATGAAATGGAGGATGATGAAGAAAAGGTCTCACTGTCAGATCCTTCAGTGTTCTTTTTAGCCTTTTTCCTTTTCAGTAGAGGAAACTCAGTAGGTTCAATACCGAGCTTTTTCTGCTTTGAAGTCTGGTGAGAGGATGAGGTAGATTGAATTGCAAAGTCTCACTGCCTTGAGATACTTCAGATTTCTGTGGTGATATCGAAAAGCCTTGAAGTTTCTGGATGAGACACTGAACTTCAGGAGACTCAGGACTTAATCGATCTAGAGTATGATGGGATTGAACAGTGGTAGTTGATTCCTCTTCTTCTCGTTTGAATACTGGTGTTCCAAAATGCAAACGGGAGGTCCGAGGTGAGGTGGAGGGAGATTTATTCTCAGAATGGTCTATAGGTTTTGATTTACTCACCATTCATAGTTCGTGCCCTCCTTCTAGCGCAAAAAATGTTGATGCCTCGAAAATCGCTGCAACAGCATCGGGGAAAACCACCTGGTTCGGACCTTAATGCAGCTCCTTTTCCGTTTGGTGTGGTGACTCTGATTGGAAATAATGGGACCAGTTTCCCAATGATGAATAAAAATGGGATGGATAAATGATTGGTTTTCTAATAAAATGGTAATGGATGAATGATTTAATCTAAAAGTAAAAATATGAATAACTATCCTATCCCGGGAAATTTCTGTTTTTAGTGTAACGTTTGATAATCTTTATCCACAAACAAGCATATAGATGACTCTATTTGGTAAAAAAAGACATTCATTCATATAATAATTACTTTGTTCAAATAGTTGAACAAAGTAATCAATAAAACATTATTACACTTATCCTTTATATATCACTAATACATATATGACTAAAAGAATAACATTCCTTAAACATCCAATAGTAAAAAACATAAGGAGTGCTGTTGAAAACACATACATATATCCAATGATAGCAAGAGTAATCAAATGACAATTCACATAAAAGAATGAAACAATATCATAGATAATAGTACCATATGTGTTGTAAATCATTCCTGATATCAATCGCATTCGAATTCCTTTTTCCAACTTAGAGATAC
>APFE031465629.1:2291-37744 GCA_000404065.3 Pinus taeda | reverse complement strand
GATATGGTCAGATTCATTTGTTCTTCATCTAGGCTTTGTTCCTGGAGTATATCCTCTACTTTTGACCTTTCTTGCTCCTTTTCTTCATCCTCTTCACAATCTATGTAGAATAATTTTTTCTCAGCACACTTATGACCTTTAGTGTATTTGCTATCACAACTGTAACAAAGCCTTTTTGCTCTTTTTTCTTCCAATTGTTGTGGTGTCAACCTTATAGGTTGTGGAAGAATAGGGACAACACTTCCATCTTTATAGTTGTGAGTGGTATGCTTCTTGGTTGCCATAATTTTGCTTTCCATTTTTCTTGCTAACCTGAATGCCTTCTCTAATGAATCAGGTTCCCAAAGGCGAACATCATGTTGGATATTATCCTTTAAAGACCCTATGAACACATCAATCCTATGCTCCTTTGGCATATCTTTTACCCTTATGTTCAATTTTTGGAACTCCTCAATGTGCTCCATTATTGAACCCTTTTGTTTGAGACTTATCAATTGGCTAAAAAGTGTTGCTTTTTGTATCCTCATAATGTGCTGTCAATTCTTCCGTAAAAATTGCCCAAGTGATAATTTGTTTACGAGAGCAAAGCCATTGATACCATACAAACTGATTTGGTTCCAAATATAAAGTTTCCAACGCCTTTTGTGTGTTTTGCACATTTATGAGATCGAAAAAATTGCTCCATCTGTAATATCCATGTTGCGGGATCCTTGCCATCAAACTTCCTCATATCGATTTTTGGAATATGGTGGGTCTTCGATCCAACATTAGAGTCTATGGAATCATGATTAACATTTCTTTTGTTCTCATCATGAGTTTCCTTTAGTACCTTTTCACCATTAGTGACCATTCCTTGTAGCAACTTATTCATATTTATTGTCAATTCTCCCATCTTATCATCCTTGCCATCAACTTTAGCGTCCATGCCATTCATCTTAGCATCCATGCCAACCATATTAGGTTCTACATCTTTTCTTAAACCATCCATCTTAGATTCTGTTGCTTTTTGTGCAAGTGACACTTGTTGCACTTGTTCTTGTAATTTTGATATATCATGTAGCATTTCTTCCTCTTCTTCATGAGTCATGCTAGAGCTTTCAAGTTCCTTACTAGGTGTTTTCATTTTCTTTCCTCGGGGCATTATTTACTGATAATAATGCTCTACTATGCCCTTTGAATTCTTTCAAAATAAATTTCAAACCAATCTGAAGCAAAAATTTAAAAGAATCTACACACCTTTTTTCACTTTGTAGGAGCTCGATATTGCCTCTAATGTATCTCTGTACATTCAAACCATCCAGTTCTAAAATTGTGACCTATAGTAGCCCTTTGTGTCCTCTTTCCAATGCCACTAGTCTAATCCAAATTGGATTCTCCAAGGAAGAGTTATGCGAAATCTCCCACAGTGATCTGATTATGGACTAGTTCAGTAGGGCGAACTTGTACGATGTGCCACGAGTCCCAGTTTCATATTTTGGCTCTAAAAAATATACAAAGGAAACTATAGCCCGTCCTCATTCTACACCTTCTTACGAAATTTCAACCCATGCTCAAAGAAAAAGTTATGATGATTTTCCCCAGGTCACCTGTTTGGAATGTAATTCAGGAGTCTGCAAAAAGACCAACTTCCTCAGATCATATCTCTGCAAATATAGCGTAAAACGCTCTGAAATTTGGACCCACGATTCAGCGCGATGTCTTCTCAAATGGGTTTTGTTGTTAGCTTCTGAAACGTCGTAGAAAAAAAGTTATTGCGAAAATTCCACGATGACCTGTTTGGAGCAGCGAAACCCTAGAATCCAAAGCTCTGATACCAAATGTTATGAACCAACTCAAGAAAATATAGAAAAGATAGATCAACGCCTTATAATTCAGCCTCTTCGGGGGAACCTTATTTACATTACATAAATGAACAATTTCTTGGATGAATAAAATGACAAAACCTCCTTTCTATATATAGGAGTCTAAGGAGTCACAATATAACCCAGCCAACCTAACAATAATAATATAAAGCCACAAAAATAACAATAGAGGGATTCTATGGGGCACAGTAATAACAATATGGGGGCAATAGGGGCACAAAAATATTAATAAGGGGTACAACTACAATAGTAATGGGGTAATCACTAGTATTATAGGGACCCAACATAATCACCTGTTACAAATTAATAAAGTATCACCTGTTTTGTTCTTTTGATCTTCTTCATGACTAATGCAACCCTGATCAGAGAGTTGGGCCCGGTCTTCTGATAAGGTGTTGCGTCTTTGTGTGTGTTATTTCTTAGTTCATGCTTGCTATTACAATTCTTTAATGTTTATGATTATTTTTGAAATTCTGTAGTTAATTTAATCTTACAATCCATGCTTTGAATCTTAACTGCGAACCCTTGGTTGGAATGGATTGCGCTTTTCCCTTGCATATACCTTGCGCGTTGCCTTGAAAGGATACGCACCCGGATTGATAAATTAATGTCGAAATAGGGTGAATAAATCATTCATACCTGGACACCGACAGGAGGTCCCCAAACCAAAGAAAGATAAGAAAAATAATCATGTGTTAGTGCGCGAGTCACCGAGGAAGCATATCACTACACAATCCTAGAGGAAAGAAAAGTCGAGTGCAAAGGAGAAGGGGAAAGTGGTGGACCTGGAGGCTAAGAAGTGCCCAGAAGATATCGACATTTAGGGGTGTACCCTATATCTGGGTTATCGGAGTATATCCTTCTGCGCAAGGGAAATGTTTAGGTCTCGAAGGACCCAAATGCAGGATAGTTCCTCCTCAACACACCCTATTACTAGAGAACATCACCTTTGAAGGTCCACGCTTGGCACGAATCCCACACTTAAAACTAGAAGATTGGGATTTGGCAGACCACGAGCAGTTCCCCCACCTTGCTACCGACACCTTCATGCAGAGTGTCTTCTATAAAGAATCTGGTGTCACTACGTTGAAGCTTGTGGAATGGATATGCGGAGTAAACAAGTCAAGGTTGTTGAACCTGTTGTGGGTTCCCCACTATCATTGCTCAAATATAAACCTGATCTTGATTAAGCAGTTGTTGTGCCTGGTGCATGACAGGTGCTTGTGGCTGAACGCACTGATCCCCATCACTAATATGTTGATCCATCATATCACACTAATTCCACACTCTGGGTTGGATCCGGCCAAGGCATTTGGCGGAAAGACGAGCAAGCACGACCTCACTGAGAAGATGAAGGACAAGTTTGAACTTGTGAAGAAGCCACACGAGTACTCGACTACTTCAATTACTGACCCTGCGGTCAAGGTTGCCACCTGGATTCAGCTGGCAAGGTTATGAGAAAGTGTCATACATATGAGGTGTCAGCACCAGTGATTTCATTGGCAGCACAATGCACGGAGGGCATACAGTTCAACTGGGTGCCCTACCTATGTAGTGAGTTCCTCACGAACTACAGAGAGGCACAAAATGATAGTAAGGCATTCCACTATTCATGGTTGTTTCTCTCGATTGTGCTGGTTGCGTGGGATTTGTTGGAGGACAGCCAGTTTCCTCTAGTGGAGAAAGATTTACTAGAAGACGTGAAATTTGCATCTCTCTGGGCCACAAAAGATGTTGCACGGGCCATAGAGAGCAAATTCTTTTGAGTGCTGGTGGAGGCAAGCATTTTCATAGCCATCAACCAAAAGCTGTGGTTGTCACCAAACGTGTTTGAACAACTCTCAGGGTATGCAGAGTTCAAAGCAGACTTCCACCATGTATACATCGAGGCACGAAAGGATCCTGAGAAAAAGTGGTTTTACCTACCCTACCTTGCTATGGATGATGCTATTGAAGAGGTCACCAAGCTTTGGCCCACAGAGTGGCATTCTCCTTCCGACCTAGATGCAGGGACTAGAAATTCTGCAGAGAAGAAAAAGAAGGATGCCACCAAATAGAGGGTTCAACACTTGGTTGAAAAGCGCAAGAAAGAGGCCAAGGAGAAGGCTAGAGTAGAAGCAGAGCGTGCCGCGAAGAAATAGGCAGAGCAGGAAGAGTGCAGCTCTGAAATAAGTCAGAAGTCTCCTTTGCCCCAAACGAAGGACAAAGAGCGGTCAGAGCAGGGTGGCAATGAGCAACATGAGAGCACTCCCTTTCAAGTGAAGCGATACAGGGAACAAGAAAAGGAAGGACAACGAAAGAAGACAAAAGCCACCAAAATGTCATTGGATCCGATTACTTTGACTGATGGAAACCTGTATGAAATTGGAGACAAGGGGCAAGGTACTACTGCAGAATTGCTGCAAAAGTTTGAGCACCAGCAAAAGTAGGCACTGAGCACCATCCAGACGAGCTTGCGCGAGCTGCAAATCCAGACGACTAGAATCCAAGCAGGTGGAGGATAGAGAAACACTGCATCAACAAGTTTGGCATCAAGAACCACACAAACCCTAGAGATGGTTCGGTCGTTGGACCTCTGGGAAGTCGCGCTGCCTGATGGATCTTTGAGCGCGGAGGTGACCGCTGACAAGGCTATTGCCAGTTCTTTGAAGAATATTGGCCTTAATCTGGTGGCCCTCCCTAGCGATTTTCTTCACACACTGCAGGCAGGTGTGATAGCAGAGGTTAAGGCCTGGGAGTAGCGCGCACTGAGCTTGATAAGTGAGTACAAAGTAGACAACTAAAAGATGTTCGTGGAGAAATCAACAACGTTGGAGGCCCAGAAGAAAGTTCAGGCACAGAACGACCAGCTTGTAGCCATGGTGGCCGAGGCATGCAAAACAGTTCTAGAACTACATATCCCAGAGGAAGCATTGTTGGAGGCAAAGAGCAGGAAGTTGTCTGCAGGCATACGCAATGCCAAGACAAAGTGGTCAAGGTTTAGTTTGAACTGAACCTAAAAATCACAGAGTTAGAGTTGAATTCACAGCCTTCAACTTCGTTAAAGGTCAGAGAACAGTGCGAAGCCGCTGTAAAGGATGGAGTCACAGCAGTGTATGCTGCGGTGGTTGATTGCACCGCACTCTTCAAGAAATCCATGGAGGTAGTCATAGCTTTGTAGGAAGATCCTAACCTATAGAGGTTAAGTACATAAGCACGTCAATTGCAGTAGTAGTATGATGAAGTGAGAGTGAAGACACGCATTGTCGTTATAACACAATGATTAGCCAAGTTGCAATAGGTGAAACAGCTGCTTGAACTGGTGGAAGTAGCACAGAGGAAAGAGGCGGTCCTTAAGGCTAGATTGGGGCCTTGGCTGGATGAGGCCTACATTATCTCTACCAACATTCAGGAGAAGTTGGCGAGCCTACAGAGCACGCAGCATAAAATAAAGGCAGGCAATGTGGGACCAACAACAGAGTAGCTGGGGGAGCAGATCAAACAGGCAGCTGTGTAGAGTGTGACTAAGGTAGCAATGGCACAAGTAGAGTTGGGAGATGTCCACAATAAGATCTCCACACTAGTAGAGTGACTCAAGGGCGAGTCATGATATTTGTGTTCGGGGCCTGTTGGGACAAGGTCCCCTAGGGTAAGTTTTGGGGCAGAAAGCCCAAGTTTTGTTGTATAGAATGAAAAGTCTTAGCAAGTTGTGGTTGCGGAGCACAATAAATTGTCATAAAGGGTTTTACCCTTCTTTTATGTAATATGAGTCGGCTTTTGAAGATCTACCCATGCTCCAAGGACTAGGGGATTGTATAAAAAGGTGTGTCTTAGGATGTCTAAGGTAGAAGTAGTATCAATGATGAAGATTAATGTAATGGGTTAGTAGAGAAAAGAGCGAAGAAGCCTTAGAGTAGAAGAGAGGCTCTGCAGTTATGTGTGTAGAGGCCTAGAGTAGAGTCTACAGCTGAGTGCACGACCCCTGCAACTGAGTGCACAGGGAATTCTTGAGTCCATAAACAGAACTGAAGTATTAAAAAAAGATTATTCTAGAAATTCTTGTGTTTTGTCCATTTACTTATGTTATGAATGAATACACTTTTATGTTGTAATGAGTGATGGGTTATGAAGTAATATTGTATTGATGCATGACTTTACATAATTGATGTTGCTATATGAATGCACTTAATATTAACTATTTACGCGAAGCATATCTTATTGCATGTTAAAGTTCTATACGCTTAGGCAGATCTGGGTAAACATGGGATTAGGACTAATCATAGAGGCAGGTAAGTGGTTGATTCGCATGTTTAGATTCCGCGAAAGACATTCGTGAACGTTCGGAGGAGGTATAGAAATTGATTAAGGGTAGCTATATCGATAATCCCTAGGGGCTTATCGATCTGCGTGAAGGCAGGTTTAGGGCATAAGATGACATTACACTAATCTCTAGGTGTGGAGGCTTGGTTCCATCACCCCCCCATACTGCTTCAAGTGAGACTTTAGTCTGTGCTCTACGTATTGATGCTAAAATGGATTGTAGTGTAGGGATTTGTTTGGAAAAACTAACTTTGAACCTGGGTCAGGACCCACTAAGCCAACAGTGTCTACTTGTGCATGCAATAGATAAAATGCAAAAAATAGAGAACAATAAAATACAATCACACTCATCCTAGGGGGGAAACTCAATTGGTGATCAAGGAAATTTGAGTCCTAAGAATATTGATGTATCCAAGATTCAAATCCTCCTAGTTGTGGCCCGGTTTATGGAGAGGAGGACATGTTGTAGACCCCTAGAGGTTTACTACTAGCTACGTGTCAAGCGGGTTGATGGGTTCCTCTAGGACAAAATAATAATAACAATAATATTACAATATGATGTGGGAAAACTGCTCTAGAGAAAACCCAACTTAAATATGAGGTCTCTGATATGGATTGGATCATTATGCTCTTTTTCATCCATTTTGACTTTCATAGTGGAAATAATAGAGGAATCAACTCACAAGACCATTTTTACTAGTAAGTTCTCGTTTGGTGAATTAGGGTCTAAAACCTTCCAAAAGTAGTTTGAGGAATTTAAATAGTGTTTTTTTGGGTAAAATTTTGTCTCTTAATCACTAAACCCGTTCATATTATTCTACACTTATATACCTTTCCAACAATGTGAGAAGATCTCAAACGAAGTCCATATGCAAAATTTATGTTGATCAGAATTTGACCTTCCTATTTTACACACCATGATTCCAAAGGATGTTATATCAACCCCCATTATTTATAGAAAAGGGGTTAGTCATGTGATAATGATGAAGAAAATTCTATAATATTCAATATTTTAATTTTAGTTAAGAATTGGAGTCAAACTTAACTACTAATAGACTATTGAGTTGTGTTATAAGTGGGTCACTAGGAGAAAAAAGGGTTCCATTTTATTTAAGTGAATTTTGTTCCATAGCTGAAGAAAGTAGTTGATAGTGGATAGAAAGAGAAAAAACAGAGAGGATTTGATAATTGTATCATCCCACAGGCCATAGGTCTCACTTTTTTGTACATGCATCCATTTCTACTCAAAGAAAGAGAGAGTTGAGTAACCACACCTTCTAGCTAGGTTTTCTCCCATAAGGGTTTCCCAAATCATATCTTGTGTTCATTGTGGATTGAGATTTTTGTTTCTCTATTATTTATTTTTCATATTTTATATATTGCATGTATAATAATAACTTAATAATTAATGAATTCATAAATGTAAGGAAAAAATAGCTCTCATAGTATATGTTTTGTATTTTAAAATATATTTTACTAGATTTGTTGTGAGAAATTGGCGAGTGGGAAATTTATGGAAGTTTATAAATCATATTATTGTTACCATAGTATGTTTCTTTCGGTATATTGCAGTGAGTTGGATAGGATCCAATTATATTAAGATGAAATTCATAAAACCCTAGCCATGGACGAAAAATCTATTAATAACCCTCAAGATCTCATAGAGGAGACGTTTACAGAATTGGAAGCACAAGTCACAATTATATACTGTAATGTGAGCCTCCTCATGTAAACCTTAACTAATAATCTCAATTTATTTGTAGAAGATGAAGTTTTTAATGCAAAGGTCAGATCAGAGGGGAAAACAAGGGATTGGGAAGAACTATTGAGGGATTCTAAGAAAGAACCTGAAAAGGAACAACCCAATTCAAGTGGCATGAATCATTTGCATTCATTACTCAGGATGGAAACAAAGGTCAAAATAATTCCATATCAAGGCGATATTGATGATTTTAAGTTAAATCATTGGTTGTAGTGGTTAAAGGTTTATTTTGATGTTAGTCATATAGAGGAAGAAAAAAAATTGCATTTTCTCTTATGAAATTAGAGGACCATTTCTTGACCTAGTGGAAAGCCACATAGAAACCTTGAGGTTGCAACGAGATCCTCTAGTGACTAAGTGGAAAGATATCAAAACTCTCATAGATTCCTAGTTCTACTCTAGTGGATATGTAGAAGAGCAATTGAACTGATGGCATTATTTAAGATAGAGATAGGGGTAGTGTGTGAAAGAGTACACCACATAATTTTAAAACATGGACATAATGATGGATATATCCCCAGAGAGCCTAAACATACTCTTCAAATATTTTGGGTTTCTACATAGGCATTTGCAAAAATAAGGTGATGTTATTTAAAACTAGAATGATGGATGAGGCTTTTCTATAGGCACAATACTTGGAGAACATATGCTAGAAGAAAGGGAAATCAACTAGGTGAAAGCAGAAGGAGCACCAAGAAGCTTTCATGAAGGAGAAAAAGGAGTGGAAAGGGGAAGAAGACATAATAGCCACAACATACTAGTGAAAATATTTCAACAACAACTACAACCATTGTAACAATAATGGTCATACAAAGGAAAATATTTGGAAGTTGCATCTAGAGATCAACCCAAATAACAAAAAGAAAGAGGCTGAGAAGAAAAATCTCATGGCCACTAATTTGAGAAACTAGATGGAAAGTAGCTTGGACATGGATGAGAACATTATTTGTACATTAGTGTAGAAGGGGGTGAATATGAGTACCTTCAACAATAAGAAGAGAAAGAAATGACCAAACTCTTCCATATAAATATATAGGTGAAGAAGACAAAAATTGATGCTTTATTCGACTCAAGATCTTAGGTGAATATCATAGCAATAGATTTTTTCAAGAAACTAAAACTGAAGACTCATGAACAAATTATGCTATGTCCATTATGATGGGTAAACAAGTAGGAAAAGATAAAGGTAACCAAACAATCTAGAATCAAACTTTCTATTCGTGATTATTTTATTGAAAAAGATATAGAGTGGCAATCAATACCACCTCATCAAAGATGGAAATTAATTCATCATCAATGAGCAATAAGGAAAGAAAAATATCTCGTTGGTATGAGCCAACAAGGCCAAGAAGTTATGTTTTGTTGTTTTTAAGAGAAATATAGTCTGTAGAAGAGTCCATGAGAGCGAAGTCATCCATTGAGGGGTGTACTAAGGAATAGAAAACTCAACTAGAAGAGTTGTTACGAGCATAAAGGGGTACTTTTTGGAAGCTTAAAGGGAAACCGCTCAAGAGGGAAGTGAAACAAAATATCTAGTTGTTTTCGGGCTCTCCATTGCCAAACATTGGGCTATATAGGAAATCTATTATATATACAAACAACATGAAAATATAGTTGTAGTAGCTACTAGAACATGGTGTTATTCAAACAATCACCTCACCATGTGTGTCATCCATTAAATTATACCTCAGAAAGATGGGGCTTGACAAATGTGAATTGATTTTAGGGGGTTAAATAAATTTACACTTAGGAACAGGTAACCTCTTCCTGAGATAGATGATTTACTGGATTAGTTGTAGCAAGCCATTTACTTCACCAATATGGACATAAGGTTAGGGTATCACTAGGTTCATGTCAAATAATAGGAAACTTGGAAGACTTCCTTCAAAACAATAGAAGGTTTGTATGAGTATTTAGTTATGTATTTTTCCTTATGTAATGCATTAGATACACTCATAAGATTAATGAATGGTATATTGTTCCTTTTTATAGACTAATTTGTTATTATTTATTTGGAAAATATATTGGTATATAATGCTACCTAGGAGGATCACATCTCACATTTGGTGTGGGTTATAGGGACCTCAAAGAAGCACCATGTTGCCCACCATTTTTGGGGTGTTATTCATAGGAGAATTTTTTTCTCTAAGACGGTCTTCAGTCAGCAACCAACAACCCCTTGCATCCACCAACTAGCTCATTATGCCATTTCTCTGTCACCTGAGCCAGCCATGTGGTCCCTTGACCATCTTCCATGATCGTATGTTTGAATGTGGGCCTCCCGAACCTAAAGGTATGACTTGTCATTTGGAAATTGAATATTGTACTTTTCTTATCATGGACACTTCTAGGCATGGATTAATGGGGGGATTCAGTGGAAAGAATGTGCTAGGTATGTGCTCTAGTCCCCTAGACCTCTTTTAGGTATTAACCTTGGATCCTAGTCCCGTGGGATCTCTTTTGTTGATCATTTGGCTCTAGGGATGGTATTTCATGGGAAAACCTAATATTGGTTGCATGGTACCACTCCCTTATCCACTTATATTACCCTCTTTCCATTCATTATGACCCCATTCATTATTTCTCCCACCTGGATCCACATTCCTCCACTGGGTCTAAATAGGGTTGTTTTAGGAATATTTAGTGTTCTTGGACAAACGCCTAACCCTCTAGATCTAGTAGCGGATCTAGAAACAACAGACAAAGTAATCTTAACCTTTTGTATAATCAACAAATAAAACAAGAGAGAAGAAAAACCTACTTGTAGTTTTCGATATCTCCTTGTCTCCCTTAACCAATCTTGTTGCTCCTTCCCATACTTAAGTCGCTTGGAAGGTACCTGCACAATCACAGAAACAAAAACCAATCAAAGCATAATGATCTATTTCTTATAAATAACATGGAATTGAAAACATGATATACATATGAATGCATTAACATATAACACAAGCATAAGGAAAATGTCTTGAAAAATTTATTGATAAGAGGAAATATTAAAACCCATATGAGCTCGATCCAATGTCATCCTTCCAATTCAATCCTTCATCAACCTCATGACAAGAAAAACACTCCAACACAATGACAATACTTACACTCAATTCTAATCTCATAGCACCAGCATCTCCTTACAATTCAATATTTTTCAGCCTCTGATCTCTCAGATGAGTGATCTTTTTATAGGTGAATGTAGGAGGTTATACCATCACTAGTGATGATTAATGCCTTTCTAAATTTAGAAATCAGTTCCATAGAAGAAGGGATAGTGGATTGATGTTTCCTAATTCCTTTTCTCATCCAAAAGCCAGCTCAAAGGTGTAGGTGGCATTTGAGAAACTTCTAGAGGCTTCCAATGGATAAGGAATCTTCAAACCCTCACGAAACTTTGCTCAAATTCGCTCAGCACAGGCCAAAGAGGGACCAAGTGTGTTGCATAGCACCCTGACAGTGTATGGTTTGCATTGCATTGCACCCTAATAAAGGCCTACCTACGTTGATCTTCTTAGAGGTAGTTTTTGGATGATTTTAGTGATGGAACTTCTTGGGAAGTAAGGCATTCTGATTACTAACTTCTTTAGGGCATGTAACAACTGCACTAGGGGTTGATGAGCCCTAATATCATCAATTTGTAAGTAGGGGGTTGATGTGCCCAAATTGATCTATAATAGTTTCCCCCTAAAGCATGAAGTCGTAAATATATATGTCGGGTGAAATTCTTTATCACGAGGAGAGGAGGTTTCGAATGGAAGGTGACCTGCATCAATTACAATACATATATCATGATAATTTTATTTTTCTAATGAACTAGATTAGGGAGGCATACCCATGCTCAGCTTATAAACTTTCATTACATATACAAATATAGTCGTCTACAGATATAGACCCATGAATGGTTGACCATAAATGTAAGACCATTGTACATTTGATTTAGTATTCCTGAAAATATTGCAGTCAAGATGGATGAAACTAGATCCAAGGTCTTCAATCTCATCCAATATTTCACTCAAGTACAAATCTAACCATATGAATAGATGTTTTGAAGTCAAACATGGAAATACATCGTCTGATTACCAACCAATGATGTAAGTTGTTCACAGTTGCAAGAGAAATCACTGATAATGATGATGACCCTCAAGGTACTACAGTGCATTTCGCATGGTGTGAATAAATTATTTAATGTCAAACACCACACAAAGTCTTTTGGTTGAAGGCCATTGATGTCAACCTATCACCAGAAGTGAGAAACTTGCCATTGATGAATGCAAGCTTCAAGGTACTGAAGGGGTGTTTCTAAGTTAACTTCTTGGATGATGTGCTGATGTCGACAAGAAGCAACTCGTCGCAGGAGGGCCTTAATGTATCCTACATCTACGACATGAAGTGAGGTAAATTATTTTGGAGATGAGAATCGAATGACAACACAAGGTTCAGGAATGGCAACCATGAAAATGAAGGTTTATGGTATTGCAAAGGATGAAGTTTGAACTGAATGATTTCTCTTGAACATATCGACGACACTGAGGTGAATTGGTAGCATTGACCCAAAACAAAGTAATGGATGGTATGATAGACCAACGGTGTAATAACCATCAAGCTGAATGACCCAACCCACATAGTCAAGGTGATGGGGTGAAATTTTCATGTTCAAGACCGACTTGCTACCATAAAGTTTTCTCGACTTTTTCCAATTTCCCCAGTCATTGCTAACTAGTACCTCTTTATTTTTTCTCAAGATTGAGGAGGACATATGCTAGGTGTATAATTCACCCTTCGGGTGAACCCATCGCTATTTTATGCTTTAACGAGTCTAGCAAAGGTGAAACTCGGCCTTGTCTAGATGGACAAGCTTGTCACTATTTGATGTTTTTAATGAGTTTAACGACAAAGACAACTCGGTCCTTTTCATGTTTAGAGAGTTTGAAAAGGGATGAAAAGGAAACTCCACAAGTTCTTTTTCATAAAATAATATCTCAAGTCTGGAAAAGAGTAAAATAATACAAGAGAGATATCGTTTCCAATCTTTTAATGAGCTGGAAAAGACAAGTGCTCGGCAATCTTTTCATATTTAGAGAGTCTGAAAAGAGCTTAAAAAAGACTTCACTTTGAGGAATGAGTAGTGTCTAGGGTAGAAATTGGTTCCGGTGATGTTGGAACTTCTCAAAACATGTTGATTTATGTGAAGAGGCTGGCTAATAAGACCAATAATTGTAACCGTTCCTCAAAAAGGGGTAAACAACCAAGTGAACGCGTATGAGCGGCCAAAGGGATGGTGGCGATGGGATGAAAACAAATAAGGCTCATTTGATGAAAAGGCCGATAGAATGGCAACTACAAGGGTTAAAATGGAAATGGGTTCATTTTTACACAAGCTTGAACCATAGGGAACTATGCTTGGAATCAGTTTCATGTTTACACAAGCTTGAAATGAAAAACTATGCTTGGATTCAGTTTTATTTTTACACAAGCTTAAAATGAAAAACTATGCTTGGATTCATTTACATGCCCCCAGCATGATGAAAGGGAGAGTCTTTTGTAACCAGATGGAAGTCGTTGCGGTGAAGGAGGACGGTTATCCAACACCTTTTTGGCTTTGTCCAAATAGGGACAAAGGTGAATGGGGTGATTCCCTTCACATAACCTACAGGGAAACTTAACTTTACCATTAGGTGCATGCCCACCAAGCTTCATTACATTCACCTAGGTAGACTACTTGTGGCTATCAGGTGGATGGAATGAAGGTTCTTTTACGAGATCAAGTGAAAGACTCGACTGGGATTTTACAAGATCTAATCAAAGACTCAACTTGGAACTTTGCTCCAGGGGACCTTGTTTCATTATTTAATGAGCTTGACACAAGACAAGGAACTCTGCTTAGGTTCCTTGTTTCATTTTTTAATGAGGTTGACCCAAGACTAGGAACTATCCTCATATTCCTTGTTTCATTTTTTAACGAGGTTTACACAGTAAAAGAACTATCCTCATGTTCCTTGTTTCATTTTTTAGTGAGGTTGACACAAGACAAGGAACTATCCTCATAGACCCTTGTTTCATTTTTTAATGAGGTTGACACAAGACCAGGAACTATCCTCGTGGCACTGTTTCATTTTTTAACGAGGTTGACACAGTAAAAGAACCATCCTTGTACCCTTGGTTTCATTTTTTAACTAGGTTGACACAAGACCAGGAATTGTCCTCGTATTCCTTGTTTCATTTTTTAACGAGGTTGACACAAGACAAGGAACTATCCTCGTAGACATGTTTCATTTTTTAATGAGGTTGACACAGTAAAAGAACTATCCTAATACACCTTGGTTTTATTATTTAATGAGGTTGACACAAGACCAGGAACTGTCCTTGTATTCTTTCAATCACAACTCATAAGAGGTCATAAAAGAGAGATATGGTTCCAATGCCCCCAGTACATGATGTACAACATCACTGAAATGATCCTCAGTTGATGTAGGTATGGAATAGGTTGCCATATAGTTAACCCGTGGCAGGGATGATACCATTGGTACAAAAGGACCAATTAGGGTTGATGGTTGACTAGGAGCTATAGTTGGACTGGGAAATGAAAGTTGGTCAATGGTGACAATTATGCCTTCATGCGGGAAACAAATCACTCGAAAGAGTGTTGAAACAATAGCTCCCATGTCATAAACATAGTTGCGTCGTAGAAGTAAATTGTAATCTAAAGGGCCTGGGACTACCATCACGTTCAGATAAATGAGTTTTCCTCCCAAAGTAATAGGTAACTGAGGGAGGATCCCTAATGGTCGACTAGTTCCTCTGTTAAAACCCAACAGATTCTGTGTAACAGGCACGATCGGTGGAAAACTAAGCACTTGCCAAGCAGTTGAGGAAAGCATACTCACACATGCACCTTCATCTATAATAGTGCCAGATACAATCATATTACAAACTTGTACTATGATCTGGAAAGGCACATAAGAAGGAAGACGAAATCCTGCCAATTGATTCCAATCAAAGGAAGTGACTAGACTACTTGGAGGGGGTACTATAGAAACAGGAGGATTAACCCCTTGAGTTAAGAGAAATGGAGGATTTTCCTCCTGTCTTGATGGAATAGGAGGAATGCCCCCAAGCTCATTAGAATCTGAAGAAACAAAAATAACCTGAGTGGTATCATATTCACTCTCTTAGGGAAGGGTACGATTTACTGAAGGTGAAATCGGGTCAACTGTTACCTCAACCTGTTGATTTGGGTCGGGTATAAACTCATAGGATTCACTTTCAGAGAGAGTGGGTTTGACTGACTGTTGATTTTGGTCAGTCAATTCATCAACTAGTGAAGGATTTAGGGAAAGTTTCCTATAACCAGATGGGAGTTGCTACGTTGAAGCAGGACGATTTTCCAACACTTTTTTGGCTTCATAAAGATAGGGACAAAGGTGAATGGGGTGATTCCCTTCACATAACCTACAAGGAAACTTAAATTTACCCTTGTTTCCATGAAACTTTACTACCACTAGTTGATGGTGTGTCACCAACATGATCTCAAGAAGTTGATGACATAGGATGATGTGAACAAAAAACCATTCTTCTAAGATCTGAGGAATATCAGGACAATTTCGAAGAAGATGGTCTCTTGCACAAAGTTTTCATGGATATCAAATTTTGTGAGGCTTGATGGACGATTTCTCATCAGATGTTGCATTCAAAGCAATGGTTTCTTGGTTGCCCCTTTGCTGAATTTTCTTCTTCTTCTTCTTCTTCCCTTTCTTCTTCTTCTTAGCCACCTAGTTACTGGTACCAATACTTTCACTAGGTGAAGAGGAAAATGGGGAGGAAGAAACAATCGAGGAAAAAGGCAAAGGTTCAACTTTAGGATCAACTGGAGGTTGATTTTGTCTAGTTGGAAGTGTACTTGATTGCGGAGAAATCATGACATTTTGAACCAAGGAGGTTGAAAATAACCATACTGGCAAGCCAATGTAAATCTCGAAAGGGATAATGTAGCCATATAAGGAGCACCAATATTTTCGAAAGGAGGAAAAGGACTTGGATTCCCATCAAAAGGAATTCCTTGATTGGTGGACTCCGAATTTGTCGCCATATGTTTCAACCTAAAATCAACTAAGGAGTGAGCGTGGAGGATGTTATCCACGGTCAATTAATTTTTACGACACTGGAACACAACTTTGCTTTTTCATTTTTAAATAGTCGAGAAAAAACAAAAGATGACTCTAGTCGCCTTTGATGTTTAATGAGCCTAAAAGGACAAGTGCTTAGAGGATCCTTTTACTTTTAAAGAGTAAAAAAGGAACGAAAGTGACTGCTCTGGAGATTCTAGACAAGAGGATTTACCAGACAAATCGCAAAACTGCAATATACATCTTGGTGATAAATGAAAGAGAAATGACCAAGGACTTTATGTACGGTAGTCAATCTTCCCGAATGCTATATTTTGTGCATTGTGATCGATAAGGCAGCAGCATCAGCTTCCTAGGGATAAAGGATTTCAACCTATTGGGGTCTCCCACCATATACTCGACAATACAGCGAGCACAAGTCCGTACTAGCACTTATCGAATCAGAGAGGAGGAATCACCCAACCTTAGTGAAAACGATAGCCACTAGGTTTAAATACGCCGAAACATGTCTCTAGCCTAGACCTATAGATGTTTTTCGTTAAGTTCCAATGCGTTATTAGATTAATTCAGATAAATTTAAGTTGATCTTCTTTAGAATTTGCCTTTGAAGGTTCACCATGAGATGTTTTCCGAAATTCCTAAAAATGCAACTAGAATGAGAAGCACTCTTTCCATTTAATTTCAACAATGAAAATACTAGCTATGAGGGATAGAGCAAACAAGTACTTTTTGATCAATCAACAAAGAGCACAAACTAGATGCAATTCCATAAACCATTCATTTCAAGAATTCACAAACTTTAATATGCATAATGCATGTTTTTCTTTTCAAATCCTTTAATGTTATGATGAACAAGAAGGAAATATGCACAATTGATCAAAAATCTCTTTTCATAAAAATGATGATTTCTGAAAATTTCTTTTAAAGGGAAAGGAACACTGTACGACACTTTCGATTTTAAAGAAATGAAGATTTTCGACACTTTAAATGAAAATACAAATCAAATGCACACATCAATCAATAGATCTTTCTTGAATGAAGACTTTACGACAATTCAATTTTTGAAGGAAAAGATGATTTTACGGCATTTTCTTTCGACAAAGATCAATCAACTATATTCTAACTTTGACTATAGACAGATAATGAAAAAGAAAACATTAATCAATCCAATCAAAGTAGGGCTGGATTAAGGAGATGAAAAACTATTTTTAGAGATAAGACATCATTGATGTTCAACATGCAAGCAATCGGAAAAATTTTGGCAAAAACTCAAACCAAAGGTAGGAATTTAACCTAAGATTGATCAGCGTAGGTCAAAGAGGGGCTAACTGCGCTACAATGCACTATCTCTCACTAAAGCCTATGTTGATTTCAATGATTTCAAAATTGATCAGCGCAGGTCAAAGAGGGCTTATCTACATTGATCAGCGTAGGCCAAAGAGGGCAAAACTGTGCTGATTAAAATATTCCTTTGTTAATCAACGCAGGTCAAAGAAGGCCTAACTGCGCTGCAGAGCACTATCTCTAAGGCTAGCCTACGTTGATTCATGTGAGGCCACTAATAAGTCATCTAACCTCAAATTTCAACCAAAATTCAATGCAAAAGGTTGAAATTCAATGAACGACCACAAGTACAGTATGTAGAAATGCCTTAAGAGGCTTGATAAGCTGCTAAGATGGATAATATGTCCCTAGTGGAGTTGCCAATTTGTTTCGGGAATATTTAGTGTTCTTGGACAAACGCCTAACCCTCTAGATCTAGTAGCGGATCTAGAAATAACAAACAAAGTAATGTTAACCTTTTCTATAATCAACGAATAAAACAAGAGAGAAGAAAAACCTACTTGTAGTTTTCGATAGCCCCTTGTCTCCCTTGACTGATCTTGTTGCTCCTTCTCGTACTTAAGTCACTTGGAAAGTACCTGCACAATCACTGAAACAAAAACCAATCAAATCACAATGATCTATTTCTTATAAATAACATGGAATCGAAAACATGATATACATATGAATGCATTAACATATAACACAAGCATAAGGAAAATGTCTTGAAAACTTTATTGATAAGAGGAAAGATTACAACCCATATGAGCTCGATCCAATGTCATCCTTAAAATTCAATCCTTCATTAGCCTCATGACAATCAAAACACTCCAACACAATGAAAATACTTGCACTCAATTCTAATCTCATAGCACCAACATCTCCTTACAACTCAATATTTTTTAGCCCCTAATCTCTTAGATGAGTGATCTTTTTATAGGTGAATGCGGGAGGTTATGCCACCAATGATGATGATGAATGCCTTTCTAAATTTAGAAATTAGTTCCATAGAAGAAGGGATAGGGGATTGATGTTTCCTAATTCCCTTTCTCATCCAAAAGTAATCTCAAAGGTGTAGGTGGCATTTGAGAAACTTCTAGAGGCTTCCAATGGATAAGGAATCTTCAAACCCTCATGAAACTTTGCTCAAATTTGCTCAGCGCAGGCCAAAGAGGGACCAAGTGCACTACATAGCACCCTGACAGTGTATGGTTTGCATTGCAGTGCACCCTAATGAAGGCCTACCTGCGCTGATCTTCTTAGAGGTAGTTTTTAGATGTTTTCAGTGATGGAACTTCTTGGGAATTAAGGCAATCTAATGACTAACTTCTTTAGGGAATGTAACAACTGCACGAGGGGTTGATGAGCCCTATTATCATTGATCTGTAAGTTGGGGTTGATGTGCCCAAATTGATCAATAACAAGAGTTAGCATGCCCCTTCCCCTTTCCCACACTGTGGGTCATGGCTTGGAATGAAGCCCAAAGTTTGATGCAACTAAAAATAAAGATAAAAGCATACATGACCACATTTGACATGAAAATTTACCACAAAATTCAAAATATGGTCGAGACAAACACATTTAGCACATGGAAAAAGGCCAATACATGAGCTCTACCCCATCATAATGGCCATCACCCTAGTTACTACAAGTTCTATGAACCTATTTCATCATATAGGAACCCATGATTGTCGCAGCCCCTGGTGGGAAATGAATTGCCCCACTTTAAAAGGGGGTATTCATTGCTATATCTTATACATCGTGCTCTTACCTCTTGAGCCCAGAGAAATTAATCAAATAAAATGATAAAAAGGAAAAAGTCATATAAAGAAGGGTGGAAAAATCAAGGCCGGTGCACTTCCTGTACCATGATTTCTCCCTCCTATACATTATAAATTGAAGTGGGGGCTTCCCTCTTATTAGCTACCCGTGTACCCCGGCATGTGACCTAGGGTTTCCCCTTCTCATCCCACACTTCATTCACCTATTTGTCACATGCCACCACCTTTTGAAGGATGTACCCTAACTATATCACCCCCTCTAGAAGTAGAAACCATGCAATAAGATTATTGGTTAACCTTTTTGGAGTTTAGGAGACATTGACACATCCTGAAGTCCCCACCTATGGACCATGATTTGGTAAGCTCATTTACTTGATTTCTATAATGACTTATTATACTGGAAGGCTAGGGGACACATTGGATCTTATGCAGGATTGCAGATGGTCTCCATTTTGGGTTTTGTATCCCTATACGGGATCTTAATCCTTAAGAGAGATACAATGGCACTTGTAGGGTGTGTGTTGAAATCCATGGGCCTCCACGGTAGTAGAAAACACTCCATGGATCCCCACAACCACTTAGAGATTGCTCGCGGTTCACTTATTGGACAAGGAAGATGCACCTAATCCATCATGCCCAACTACCCCAAGATTTACACCATACACTTGACAGATGATCCAGGCCCTGCACAATGATGTGGTACCACCTACACAATCATCCTAGCCCTTGTAGGATATCTACATGCATATTTGATTTGTTTGGAGACCCATGAGGGTACTTGTGTTCCCCCACATGTCATTTGGAGCACCACTGGTTATTACAAGGGGCCAACCCCTTGTTCATTGCTTTTACGGGTCCTATTATTCATTGTGGCACCCATGGACCTCATTAGGCCCCTTAGAGGGCCCTATAGCATGCATAGATTATTATTTGATCTGTTGAGATGCTTATTTTTTCATTTATGAGCTAGTTTGGTGGGCTTGTCAACATAAGTTGAATTATTAGAAAATTATTTTATTTTTGGGGCTTATGTAGGCCAAGGAGGCTAATTCAAAATCCTAAGTTGTGTATAAATACAAGTGAGATGATCTCATTTACTCATCATCACTTTGGATTGGATCTCTTCTCTCTCTTGCGAATTTCACACTTTTTTAGGGGATGAATTGGAGATTTATGGATGAATTTTGATGTGTGGATAATGTTCTATCTTCTCTTGGAGCTTCTATCTTGTCAACTGTGAATGGTTTGATATATTTTGTACAATTCAAGTACATGATTTTAATGTTATTCTTGTTTTACTTTGTCATATACATTGGGCTAGGATTTTTGTTGTTCTAGGGCTAATTGCTGCATGCATTTACTACTTAAAATTGTGGAATTTTGTCTCTATTATAGCATCTCTCAATGTATGGGTCATGTAATATGAATGAATTATCATGTGGATAATTATATTGAAGAATTTTTCCTTGATAAGCCATCTCCTTTTCACATCGAAGTATAAAAGTTGCAAGATTTCTTCTCCTTGACCTAAAAGGCTAGTGAAGTAGTCTTGAGGCCCCCTTGACTAAGAATCGATAATTCATACTCATATTTCATCATAGACTCCATTATCCCAAGACTATGTCACTGATATGCCAAGAGGTGGTCACCAAAAATCACATCCTTTCACCTTCATTCAGGTCTAGCCAAGTTGGGGCACCTAGGTCATAAATTTCTCGACAAGATAGCCCTGCAAAAAGTTCTATCTCTTTGGTTCTCCTACATTGGTGTTCTCTCAAGGTATCCTCCAATTTTGAACCCATTCTGATGGTGGGGTTGGGAGAAAATCCAAGCCCTAGCTCTGTGATCAAACCTTTTCTTAGCATCCCCAAGGCTAGTACCTCATGCGATCAAGTCAACACCTTCAAGTGAAAGTTATTTCCTTGATCCTTCCCCACCTTGTCTAGGGTAAGAACATCATTCATTTCCATACTCATTCCTCCTATCCTAGATCAGGTCCACTTGGTCTCGTGTGGTCCAGTTCCTTTGAAAAGACAATTCTTCAATAACCATATGGGATACCAACTACAATAAGGATTTTAGGGATTGGGAAGTTCCTTCATAAGTCATATCCCTCAAACCTAACCCTTAAATCCTCCATTCCTTTCCCTAGAAGACATCATAACTTCCTTAGAAATGATCTGTAAATTTCCATGGATACTCCATTGGACAGTTCGTCACAACATATCTAATAGTATTATATTAAAAATATGATATTCTACACTAATACAGTTTTATTTAACTTCTAGAATTGTAAAATTAACTCTAATTAATGCATGCATGTAAAATTAAATCAAGCAGAAAAGTAGAGAATGAAAAAATAAGCCATGCACACACAATACACAAGATATACTCTCTAGGAAACCCTTTCAGGAGAAAACCTAGTTGGAAGGTGAGGCTGCTTCGCTCTCTTTCTCTGACTGGAAATATGGTTGAAGATACAAAGAAGTAATGTATGTGGTCTGTGGAATGCTACAGTGCATAGATACTCTCCGTTTTCTCTACCTCCTATCTCTCTTGGCTATATTTTCTCAACTATGGAACAAAATGCTCTCGAAATAAATGGAATGCCTCTTCCTCCTAGTGGCCTGGTTATAACATAGCTCGATAGCCTACTAGTGGTTAAGTTTGACTACATCAACTCTTAACTAGAGTTACAAAATAAACTCTTCTAGATTCTTTTACATCACAAACACATGAATAACCCCTTTTCCATGAATAATGGGGGCTGACATGGCATCCTCCCGAACTATATGTTTGAAAACAGGAAGGTCAACTTTTGAGTGGCATAACTTTTGCATACGAACTCTGATTGACATTCTTCTTGAACCATTGGAAAGCTCTCTATGTGTAGAATAGCAAGAAAAGGTGCTATTCTTAAGCAATAAAATTTTACCCCCAAAAAATTTCGTTTAATGCGTCAAACGCTCCCAGAAGGTTTCAGACCCCGTTTCACCAAACTAGGTCCTGTCATTAAAAACGGTCCTGTGAGCTGATCCCTCCACTTTTTCCACTCCAAATGCATTGAGATGGATTAAAAATTTATAATGATCCAATTTGGATCAAGCCTCCCCATTTTGGGAGGCTTTTGGTCCACAAATTTTTTTACTGAATGAGGCGAGGAAAGTTTTCCTCCACCTTCTCTCTGGTGTACCATTTAGCTTTGCCTGGAAGTTGTCCCTTCAACCCAATCTACCAAAGGTATTTTTGCCCTTGTCTTGTAGTTCTGGACCTCTTTTGAAAAAATTTATCTTCTGTCAACTTTGCCTGAGCGTCTGGTGTCAAATCCTCCATAGAATATAGGACTTGTTCCTCTTCCTAATCTAGCATGGAAGACTCATTTAGTTTAAATTCTCTACATTTACAACTGAGTAAATGTGCATATATGGTGGTAAACTGAGTTGATAGGGATTATCATCCACCTTTTCCAATATCCCAAAGGGACCATACCTTAGAGACTTGATTTTCTTACCAGGCCCCTGGAGCCTCTCCTTGTTCAACTGTAGCCATACTATGTCTCCCACCTTGAATGATTTCTTTAATCTGTGCTTGTCATGCTTGGCATTATACTTCACTTGTGAATTATGCACTATTTCATGTACCTATAGATGGATGTTCCTAATCTTCTCTATAAAATTTTCAGCCCTCAAGGCATCCCCCGTAAGATCTTCCTTCACTCCTCCTTGCTACCCATATGCAATATCCAAAGGTGAAGGTGGAAAATATCCAAAACAAGTTTCAAATAGGGACTTTCTTATAGAAGTGTGGATTGCTTCATTATAATAATGTTATATGTATACCATATTTTCATCCCAAGTCTTCAGATGCTTCTGGTTGTAACCCATTAGAAGCTGCACCAAAGTCCTATTGACTACTTATGTATTCCCATATGTTTGTGGATGGAATGTTGTAGATCTCTTCAACTTCGTGTCCATGTTCTCCCACTATGTAGTCCAGAATGCACTAAGAAATATTGTATCCATGTCTGAAATGATGCTCCTTAGTATACCAAAATTTACCCATACATGTCCAAAGAACAAGTTTGCTACTTCTTGTCCACTGATGGTCTTTTTATAGGGCATCAGAACACACATATTGTTGAACCTGTCAACTACCATGAATAGGTAGTCATGCCCCTTCCCAGTTGTTAGTAAACCTCCCACAAATTCCATGGAAATTATTTCCCAAGGATAAGAAGCTACATGTAAGGGATGATACAAACCCTGTTTCCTGTTGCTATGCTTGTTGGTACAACAAATCATGCATCCTCTTATGAACCTAGCTACTTTTTCTTACATCTTGGGCCAATACACATACCTATGCAAGTTAGCCACGGTCTTCCCTACACCAAAGTTCCCTGCAACCTTGGAGGTGTGAGCCTCTCTAGTCACCTGCAATCGCTCACCTTTAGGAACACATAGCTTATCTAACCTGTAAAGTAACCCATCCTGGAGATGGTAGTCAGCAGCGTTGTCTTGATCATGCACATGACTGACTCTACAACTGCTGATACACCTCCTTGAAGTCCTCATCTTTTGGATATGCCTCTCTGTATGCATCATGGGTGAATGGATCCAAGTGCATAAGAGTCCCCAAAGTTGTAATATTTGATGTGGGTAACCTTGAAATCATATCGGCCAACTTGTTTTTGTTTCCCTTCTTATCCTTGATCACCAAATGAAACTGCTGTAAAAACCCCATACACTTGTAATGCATGGTCTGTTGTAGCTTATTATGGGCCTAGAGGTATTGTAACAGCTGGTGATCCATGTGGATTATTGTCTCCTTTCCTTTCAGATAGTGCTTCCATTTCTTCACAACTTGCACCTGTTGGAAATAAAACTGAGAGGGGGGGTGAATCAGTATTAGCAAGTCAATTATTTTTCATTTCCAAAATCAAATTTATATACGCTACTTCAGTTAATGGAACTCGCGTGTATACGCAACTGTGTTTAAGGCAACTATCATATATCCTGCAAACTTATGGTTCATTTAATTCATCAAATGTTGATCTTTAATCAGTGCATCAAAGCCATATAAATAGTAACTAAGTGCAGTAAAAATAGAACAGACAATCACACATATGAACACAGGATATAAGGTGGAAACCCAATGTGGGTGAAAACCACTTGTTGCAATCGTCTTTATCTTTTTAATAATAAGAAATTTATTTATACAACTTTTGTACTGGTGCAGACTTATACTAGTATGCAGGCTTCTACCTGCAGAAGGCTACAACTTTCTCTTTTCTTCCAGGGACCACGTTTCATAAATTTTCAAATTGGATCCATTAATAACATCATTCAATCAAAATATATCTGCATCAACCAATCTCGTTTTCACAACTGAACCAATCAACCACTTTGACAACCCTTCAATCAGATCTTTCAGAATACTGTAACCAGAACACAGTAACCAAAACCCAAGCTAGAACCCAGAACACTGCAACAGCAAACAGAAGCAGATAAACCATATTTTACAAGTTATACGCTACTTCCCTGTGTCGAACCTGCGTGCATACACACCTTTCTCAAGACGAACCTGCGTACAGATCTACAAATCAAACTTAAGATGTATATGTTGTTTTGATATGCAGAACCAGTGTGTATACACACCTTTTCTAAATTGAACCTACGTACAGATCTGTAAATGATGATTTATACATTACAACAATTCCAGACTTCAGGTATACCCAGATCATCATATTTACAGACTACAACATGCACCAATTATTAGATAAATGATCAAACCACATAAAGATACTTCACTTCAAGCCTTAAGGTCTTGACCCATCATTAGATCTTATCCTTCATCAAGCGCTAGGGTTCATCCTTGGTTCAAATCCAACTATGTACCATATCCCAATAACCTATGCACTAGATCTTGCTCATCATCAGATATTCAATACTTGAGTACCTTGGCCTAATGATCTTCTTCTCCTTATATAGTGTTAGGGCTTTCTCAATAACATGGTCCAAAACCACTTAGGACCAATACCTTGGACCAAATACTTGGGATCAATACTTCGGACTAGATACTTTGGACCAATACCATGGATCAAAATACCATGGGCCAAATACCAGGAACCAAAACTTGGATTTCCAACATGTACGCGCCTTTCCTTCTATGAAAATGCGTGTGTACGTTATACACACTTTTTGATCTGTTAACCCACGTGTATACGCTACATTGTTAAGGTGAACTTGCATATACTTCTCTTTCCTTATTCTGTGAAGTTTGATCTGTAACTCTGAGTTGTTAACCTGCTGAACTGTACTTTGACATCTGAGTGAGTTGCCATCAAGGACAACACTTGTGTCAAATCTGAGTCATAATGCCAACAACACCATGGCATATAGCTCCTTATCATAGGTAGGGTAGCTAAGAACTACCCCATGAAATACTTCAAAATGGTAGAAAATGGGACTTCATCCTTGCATCAAGACAACTCCCATAGCATACCCACTTGCATTTGTCTCCACTTCAAAGGGTCGTTGCAATTTTGGTAATGCCAGAACTGGTGCTTCATTGATCTTCTTATTTAACTCATCGAAATCCTTTTGCTGCCCTTTTCCCCACTGGAAACTCTTCCCACTTGTCGTTATGGTGTGGAGCGGTGCTGCTACCACTCAAAACGAGGCTATGAATTTCCTCAAGCACTGTGATGCTCTAATGAAACTCCTAACCTTAGTAATATTAGTAGGTACCAGCCATTTCATGATGGCCTCCATCTTGGAAGGATCTATCTTCAATTCTCCTCCACCAATCACATATCCCAAATACACTAATGATTTTTGTGCGAACTCGCACTTCTTGATATTTTCTAGTAGCTCGTGCTTCTTCAATGTTTCCAGCACCAACATCAAATGTGAAATATTCTCCTCCCAAGTAGCACTATATACCAGTATATCATCCAAATAGACAATAACAAATGAATCTATAAAAGGGAGTAGTACATCATTCATTAATCTCATAAATGTAGTTGGTGCATTACATAGGCCAAATGGCATAACTAACCACTCATACAAACCTGTTTTTGAAGGCGGTCTTCCATGTATCTTCTTCTTTGACTTGAACCTGGTGATATCCAGACTTCAAGTCCAACTTGGTGAAATACTTTTCTTGTTGCAACTGATCTAGTAGATCGTCTATCCTGGGTAGGGGGTATCTGTTCTTGAGCATGATTTTATTAAATGCCCTGTAATCTATACACATCCACCAAGTCCCATCCTACTTTGGCACAATGATGATGGGTGACCCACATTGTGATGTACTTGGTCAAATGAAATCCCATTCCAATAGTTGTTGCAATTGTTTCTTCACCTCACTTGCTTCTATAATAGACTGCCTATACAACCCAATATTTGGCAATGGGGATTCTGGCAATAGTTGGATCTTGTGCTCCACTTCTCTCTTAGGTGGTATCCCTTTAGGCTCTTAGAACACGTCCTTGTATGCCTGTAACAACTCCTCCAATTGTTGTTTTTTTCTCTTAAGACACCCCTCTGGGGATGACTTACCTCTTATTGACTCCTCTAAAGACTAATTTTCTCTTAAAAACAATAAAACATATTTTTTGTTGCAACTAATCAATTTCTTGGCTTGGTCAGCACTTACCAGTGAAATTTTTGACTTGCCTTTGTGCGCATTGATGATGAATGATTTTCCATCCTTGATGAGCCAGTACTAGTTATCTATCCTCGTGAATATTTCATCATGCATGTACATGTATGGACTCCCAAACACGACTCCACATACATCAAGGGGAACCACATCCAAATCTACTTCATCAATAAAATCAGCACTGATATCAAATCTATTTTTTCATTTTTTTTTACCTTCAACTCAGCATCCTTATGTACCCATCCTAGTGGATATGCATTTGGATGATCACAAACTTCCAGTCCCAACTTCTTGACTAGATCTGCTGCAATAAGATTTTCCTACGATCCTAAGTCAAACAAAGCATCAATCTTTGTCTTCTTGACCTGTATCTTTACATGGAAGAGTTTGGTCATTTCTTTCTCTTCTTGTTTTTGAAGGCTACTTAGATTCACCTCCTTCTACACTGATCTATAGATGATCTTCTCATCCACGTCTGAGCTACTTTCAACTTCGTTGCTTGAATCAGTGGCCATGAGATTCTTCATCTTATTATCTTTCTTCTTGTTCTTTGGGTTTAGCTCTGGATGCAACTTCCAATACTTTTCCTCTGTATGTCCATCAATGTTGTAGTAGTTGCAGTGGTTTCTAGGATCTTTGCTCTGGTGTGTTGTGGTTGTCGTATTTTTATCTTTCCCCCTTTTTTCTTCCTCTTCCCATCCTTAGAAGTGTCTTGTTGCTCCTTTTTCTTCAATCCACTTGATTGCACTCTTTTCAGGCCTATGTTCTCTAGGTATTGTGCCTGTACACAAGCCTCATCCACTGTTTTGGGATTTAACAACATCACTTACTCATGCAGATGGTGGTGCAGACCCACCAAATACTTGAGGAGTACATCTAGGTTCTTTGGAGAGATACCCAACATTATAGCCATCTTTCTTGATTATGTGGTGTACTCGTGCATGCTTTGGTCCGACTTTTGCCCGAAGTAATGCCACCAGATCCACTGGTCTTCCATGTACCCAATGAGATAAAAATGTGACTTAATGAGGGTTTTTAAATCCTCCCACTTAGTCACTAGAGGTTCTCCCTCCAACCTCAGGGCTTTCGTGTGGCTCTCCCACCAAGTCAATGCATGGCCCTCTAATTTCAGCCACACAAATGAGATCTTCTGCCCTTCCTTAATCTGATGGACACTGAAATAAACTTACAGTTGTTGTAACCAGTGTTTCAACTTCAAAGAGTCGATCTCACCATGGCATAGCTTGATATCGACTTTTTCTTCCACTTTAAACAAAGATCGGTTCACGACACTCGAACTGGGTTCATCTTTTCTGAGTTCTTTCTTCGCCTGGTTATCTAGGTCTTCTCGATCTCCCAATCCCCCCTCTGATTTGTCCTTTTCATTTGAACCCCTTTCTTCTCCAAATATCCCCAACTTATTTCTTAGGGCTGCCATGAGGAGGTTTACATTGTGGTTTATATCCGCGACTTGTTCTTCAAGCTACGAAAACCTCACCTCTGCAAGATCACAAGGTTCATTTAGAAATTTATCGCCCATGTTTAGGGTTTTATGATTTTCGGCCTCGCAAATCTAGATCCTTGCAATATCCAAAAAATACCCAAAGAAACCTTCTCTGATACCAAATGATCTATAAATTTCTGTGGATATTCCATTCAACAGTTCGTCACAATAGATCTGATAATATTATATGAAAAATATGAGATTTTAAACTATTAAAGTTTTATTTAACTTCTATATCTATAAAATTAAATGTAATTAGTGTATGCATGTCAAATTAAATCAAGAATAAAAGTAGAGAATGACAAAATAATCCACACACACATAATACATAAGATATGCTCTCTGGGAAACCCTTTCGAGAGAAAACCCAGCTAGAAGGTGAGGTCACTTCACTCTCTTTCTCTGTCTAGAAATATGGCTGCAGATACAATGAAGTAATGTCTATGGCCCGTGGGCTGCTATAGTGCATAGATCCTCTTTGTGTTCTTTACCTCCTATCGCTCTTGCCTATCTTTTCTCAACTATGGAACAAAATTCTCTCGAAAGAAATGGAATGCCTCTTCCTCCTAGTAGCCTAGTTATAACACAACCCAATAACCTACTAGTGGTTAAGTTTGACTACATCAACTCTTAACTAGAGTTACAAAATAGACTATTCTAGAATCTCTTACATCACAAACACGTGGCTAGCCCATTTTCCATGAATAATGGGGGCTCGCGCTTCATCCTACGAGACTATAGGTGTGAAAACAGGAAGGTTAACTTCTCAGTGGCATAAATTTTGCATACAGACTCTAATTGACACGATTCTTACATCGTTGGAAAGATCTCTGTGTGTGGAATAGAAAAAAAGGTTCAGAGCCTAAGCAGAAAATTTCTACCCCTAAAAAATGTCATTTGATGCTTCAAAATGCTCCTGGAAGGTTTCAGACCCCGCTTCGCCAAACTAGGTCCTTGCAGTAAAAATGGTCTCGTGAGCTAGTTCCTCCACTTTTTCCACTCCAAATGCATCGAGATGGATGAAAAATAATATAACGATGCAATTCAGATCAAGAAATCAAGCAAGATCCATCCTTCAAACTCTTCTAGGAAGAGTATTATTTGTGTCACTCATATTCATTCATTGGTTTATCCTTCGTTGGTGACTCCATAACATACTAGGTCTCCTACCATAAGTGAAATTACATAAATAGAAGGCAGCCTTAGCTAAGGTGACAGTGGGCTAAGTATCCATTTGTTTCTCTTGGCCTAGCCTTTGCCCCTTTAGGGATTCCCTTTATATCCCCAGCTAGTTTGAGTGTTAACATTTTGGCGACGTTGTTAGGGACGTGAAATGTGTGTTTTGTTCCCCATATGACATATTGACATATCATTATTGGAAAATCCATTGGAAGAACAAATCCCTAGTTCTTCATTAAACTTTAAGGTCGATGCTTGTAGGGTGAAGCAAGCATTTTTCTAGGTATCTTTAATTTCACTGTGGCAATTCCTACATATGTTTCATGTATACCTCAAATAGGTTGTCATTATTTCGTAAATTTACTACTTTGGACATTGCTAGCATCCCTGGACATTCTAATCATGTTGTAGGAAGGATTGTATGTGTGGTGCCCATTTTTGATGGTGATATACTCTCCGTAATTGACTAGGTAGAAATATTTAATGCACATGCTTCAAGAGATAAGGTTGTCCACCAATGTATCCTTATGTTATCATTCATGGGATCTCTTGATGGTCATAACTCATGCTTGCATGATCATGAACCTAGGAGCATCTCATCTATTGAAGAGTTTGTTCATGGCTTTCTTAGACATTTTCAATTACACCCTGCATTATGAATCCAAGAGGAAGCCCTTGTCAAGCATCATCAAGACATTAAGAATCTAGGTAATAAGCAAGAAGATGGGTCTTCCTTGGGTCCACATGATGAAAATAATTATTTTTAGGACTTATGTGTTGGGAAGGATGAATTTATGGAAGTGAAATTGAGACCAACCCTACATTTCTCAAGGATATTATTCCCAATGAATCCACTTTTTAAAACCTTGAGAGAGATGATCACAATAGCCCTTTGAAAGATGACATTGAAGATTATTTCCACAGTGAAAAGGGGAAATGGGAAATTGTTGGTCCTCAATTTGATTATGCTCCCATTTACGACACCGACAAGGAGGATGAGAATGATATTGGTCTTCCCTTTCCCTCAGGCATTATTTATGATGACATACCCATTGATACCCTTGAGAAGGAGAATCTTCATTTTCCTTTGCACAAAGAGGGGCATTTGGAAGTGATCAATTTTCCTTTTAGTTGAGGCCAAATCTTTGATACTAAGGAGATTGATAAGGCTCCCACTTCTCCTAAGTATGATTCTATGTTCAAAACACTTGAGGCTTTAGATTATGATTTTGGGAAAGCACAACCCATTGAATACAACAATCCTTTCTCCCATTTTCCTATTGGTCATCATCTTGAGTCATCATCAACTGATTCCCTCACCCCTGATTATATGATCTCAAGTAACTATGAGGCCTTCTCCCCTCCCAAGTATAGTGTCAATGGGAAGCCCTTCATTGATTATACTTTTCCTCCTTAGGTGCGCCCTTAGGGTTTTGATCACTCCATGGTCTCCCCTCTCTAGTGTAATAATCATGTGCAACCTACTTTTGTTTCTCCATCTCGTCGGCCTCCCTTTCTCATTAATCATAGGCCAATGAAGGTGTTGTAGCGGCTGCAACAACACAATTTCAAAGCTTTCCTTGGGTTCTTACTTGATGTTTTTAAGCACTCGGGCTCACCCCGTGAACTCGTGTTGAGTCTTTTCACCCTCCTCACTGGAATGTTCAACGAACATCCTTTTGCATGTTAGTCACAATGTCATGCTTACAACCATGTTCTAGTCATGCACAAGGTCTCGCTTCGTGTGTACAAGTTGTATTCGCTATGTAAGCATCCGTCGCACTCACACACGAAGTTGTATGCACTGTTGCGCAAGCATCATCATGGTCGTTCAACGATCTATCACAAGCATCACGCTTGTCACTCGCACCATCGGTCAATCATGCTGAGTATATGTTGTCTTGATGGTTTGAGGCATCTTGTCGTCGAGTCATGTTGAGTGTGTGTTCACAAGATCACGTATGCACAAGTTCACTCACTTACACACTTAGTCATTTTGCTAAATTTCTGACGACTGGATCACCCTCCACAATCGGACCCTCATGAGGTGCATTGTGTAGTTTCAACACTCAGTCAACATGTACTATTGCCCAGAATTGTGTAGAGCTTGACGTTGTCTCCCAGGTAGCCTGCACTACACAATCCTGGAATTGACCGAACTGATTGTCACCCAAAACATTGCAAATGTTTCTCAGCAAGCCATCTCAATCTGCACTTCGCACAAGCAAATCAACCAACCCTCTAGTTGGTCTACTGAAGAGTTTGACTGGGCACTAACCCTGGGACTCACTCCTCTAAAAAATGCGCAAAATATGCAGACCTTTCCCGCTCCACTGATTGAAGAAATTGTGTTGACATGCCAGATAGACACCCTGTGTCCATCCCTGTCTCCCTCAAAAAATTGCGCAGTTTTTCCAGCTAGTCACCCAAACAACCAAGTTGTTGCTCACCCAGAAAACTGCCTAGTTTTCATGAGTCGTCACCCAGCTGCTCAGCATCCTATTCAGCTCAAAAACTGTGACAGGATGTCAAGCAGACTAGCATCTCACTCAACTCAAAAACTGCGATGGAATGTCCAGCAGCCGAGTCTCCCAGAATTTGCATAGTTTTCACCAACAACACACCTCCATCTCGCTGTCATGCCCCTGAAAAAAATGTGCATTTTTTCTTGGCAAGCCTCCTACAACCTATTGCTAGTTCCTCAAAGGAATTGCATAGATTTTGTTGCCAAGCCCTTCTGCTGCCTGCATTGCTTCCTCCAAAAAAATGTGCAGATATGCCCGCCAGCCGAGCCAGATCCCGCAAACAGTCATTCCTGATCTTGATTGTCCATCTCAGTCTCCTAGTGACTTCTACGCAGTTTTCACCAGTAGTGCCTAGAGCCCGCATCCCAGCTTGAAATCTGCCTTGCGTAGTTTCGTAGCCTTATCCTCTCTCTCAGTCACCTGCATATGAAAGTGAATGACAATGCATCATTGTAGACTAGGAGGTTTATGGATTTGATTTCGTCTCATCATGAGTGACTGTAGATACATGTACATGGATAAGACATGACGCGATGACAGACGGGATGAACAAGCAGAACACGTGGAAAGAGATTTGTTCATGAACGGATGAACGACTAATGCATGCAAGGATATTTTCTCGCGAACAGACAATGCATACAAGGAGATTTTTTTCGCGAACAGCCGAACATGTGAAGCATGCCAAAGAACAAGCAAAGGAGCAACATGCACATGCAACATCAAGCGAACACCAAGATCATCAAAGAGTGCACACATCTTTCCATGTGGAGGTGAAGTTGTGATACACCAAGAGCACATACATCACTTAGCAGCACTGCAGCTTGACATGGACACCACCGGCAACATGAACATATCAGCACTATCGTGTCGAGTCATGTCGTCCACATCAGTACTATGGGCCATATTGTTGTAAATCAATTTAATGTAATGTGGAAGTCCAAGAGACCCACATGTAATCTTGAGAGACATGTAAAGTTGAAAAGTCATGAAAGTCAAACAGTCATGAGGAAAGTCGAACAGTCACAAGGGCCACTTTTACCCTTCGCTATAAATACCCATGATTTTTACATGCAATGAACATTTTTTCATCTTGGCTCCTCCCACATAGCCTTTAGAGTATGTAGTATTTTCTTTGAGAAGTGAGCAATGGCTCCAACGCCCCTTTCACGGGGTTAGTGATGTATGGTGTACCAATGTGTCTTGGAACTTTTGCCTAATTCAGAATCCTGATAATAGGCCAACACATTTTCACACATGTATTGTAACTATTTGTAAGACTAATCTTGAACACTTGTAATGCATGTTGCTTTAACATGTGTTAAACAATTGAACTCTTTCGACTGCTCTAATACATATATTTATGAAAATGTGTTGTATGAGTTGTTAACATTGTCCTGCCTGTGTGGGTTCCCTCCCTAGACATAAGACATAACCTTTCTCATAAACTTGTTATAACGATTGTCGTACTTGCGTGGACTGCTCTGCTTGGCTTTGTACATGCTATCTTCTCTTGTGTGTTGTGACTACCGCATCCATGTAGACTTCTCCTCCTGAAGCTGTGCATGTCCTATTGTGTTGTGTGCCTCTAACAGAGTTGGGATTTCTTCCCTTTCAACTGGAGACTCACCTCCACCCTCTCCCTCTGTGGTGAAAGAACATTGACACAAGTAACACTAGTCCTCACCAAGCACGCGAACCTCATTGTTCAGAGATGAAGTAGACCACTCTCACGTGCTGAAGAGCAAGAGCTGAGGCATATCTTTAAGATAATGGCGACTGGGCCATAATACCGGATGGGAATCCTACACCAAATGTTGTGAGGTCTAGTTGGGACTTCATACCAGGGAGATCCCTTGAATGTTGGCAGGTCCAACACCATCATTAGAAGGCCATAGGCCATGATGTAAATAATAAGGACAATGGTGAAAGTGATATGCTAGAGGTTGCCATTAATTAAAGGTTTATGAATTAGGTTGTTGACATATCTACATTTTGGCTGCAATAGAATATCTCATGGACTAGATTACATCCTTTTCTTACCTATTCTCACATAATCATCCATTTTGGGCATCATATTTTCCCACATCCCGCCCATAACATCCTCCATGTGTTTGGGTTTACATTCTCTTTGAGACTTGCCGCATGAGTAATCATATAGGCAGACATATTTACATTGACTTGATGATATGTTTGTTGCACTGGAATTATGATTACACTTGATAATAGATTTTTCATATTCATGTTAGGGTAGGATGCATTGCATGCTCATTTCTGCATTAGTATTAACATCATATGATATTTCTCATGGTAGAAAGATGCATATTTGCATTTTTTTTTTTTTATGGCCTAAGAAATAGCATGTGCAATCATGAGATGTCGCGAAATCATGCTACCCTGTGTTTTTCATCTATCACATGTCCAGGTGACAAGTCTCTGGTAACCAAGAGACTACTAGAGTTCTCATGACCTCCTTTTCGAGTAGTTTCCCCCACTCCTTTGAGAGTTCACGTCCCAGTTGGAGCTAGATGTTACCCACCATTTTGTGGGTGATATCCATAGGAGAATTATTTTTCTCCGAGACAGTCCTCAGCCAGCAAACAGTTCCCCTTGCATCCACCATCTAGCTCATTGTGTCATTTCTCTACCACCTGAGCCATCCATGTGGTCCATCGTCCATCTACCATGATTGTATGTTTGAAGGTGGGCCTCCCGAACCTAAATGTATTCCTTTTCATTTGGAAATTGAATATTGTAGTTTTCTTATCATGGACACTTTTAGGCATAGAATAATGGGGGATTTGATAGAAATAATGGGCTAGGTATGTGATGTCATCTTGTAGACCCCTTTTAGGTATTAAGCTTGGATCCTAGTCCTGTGGGATCTCTTTTACTGAACATTTGGCTCTAGGGATGTTATTTCATGGGAAACCCCGATTTTGGTTGAGTGGTCCTGCTCCCTTATCCATTTATATTACCCTCATTCCATTCATTACTACCCCATTCTTCATTTCTCCCACCTTGGTCCACATTCCTCCACTGGGTCCAAATAGGTTTAGCATGCCCCTTCCCCTTGCCCACACCTTGGGTCATGGCCTGGAATGAAGCCTGAAGGTTGTGTTGAAGCCCCAAAAATCGGGTCGACAACAAGGGGGATACCCACCCGGTCCGGACCTTGGTTGGCAGCTCCTTATCCGTTTGGTATAGCGGGTCCGACTGGGGATAACGAGACCAATTTCCCGATCTTGGGTGTGTGTGTGTGTATAGAGTTGAACTATGCTAATCTAAGAGTATTTTAAAGCTAATCTAATTCAGATTCTTTAACTTTACTCTATGCTATTGTAATCTAGTGAGAAACAACACATCAAATCTATTCTAACCCGGGATTGTATATCTTCCATTATGCGATCTAAAAAGATTTTCGAACATAAATGGTAATAAAGATCAT
>APFE031465628.1:202529-237079 GCA_000404065.3 Pinus taeda | reverse complement strand
AAATTGTAATTCCATTGCTCTATTTATATTTATATTTATATATATATAGACAAAGCGAGAAAAAAGGATTATAACTAATGGTATAACACTAAAACGGAGCTCTTTCAAATGAAAAGCAAAATGGTTAAAAATTAAAATGGCATTGCATCTCATATTAAAGGATGAGATATTGTTCCAAATAAGCATATTATTTCATGGATTCGGTCTCAACCTGTTTACACACTTGAGCAAGGTTGGAGACAATGGGATTTTCTTTTGGCGAGAGGCAAAACCCATGATTACAGAGAACAGGAGTTTCCTCTTTAAGTAGAGGCAAACGCTCAGTTCCCCATTACCTCGCTCAGACTATGGCTTATGCAGTGACAACATTTTCAATAGTTTCCCTTGAGCCCACAACATTCTTAGAGCTCTTTGCATCATCTTCTTCCCATATCTCAGGCAGGGCTTCTCTAATGTTGTGAATACATTCAAGTGCAAAATCTGCTCCCTCTGTTCGGACCGAAGTACCCACCTGTTGACAGTGAAAGTCGATGTTAAAATTATATGAAGATTCGACCAATTATGCCTTGTTGGAAAGCCATCATATCACTTTTAGAATTATATGGTCTTACCAATACAGTATGGAGGCCTGCACGCTTTCCTGCAGCTATATTGCGGCGACTGTCATCAAAGAAAATCTGCGGGGAAACATAATAGATTTAGACGCAACTCTTGCAATACACACTGGACTTCAAATGATATACCCCTCGAACAGGGGTCAAACTTTCAAAGCAGCGATGCTACCTCTCCATGAAAAATGGATAGCTGAAGGAAAATGGGCATCAAAATTTTTAGCGCCATACCGTTCTCTGTGGATCAGCATTTGCAAGGCGAATAGCCTGATCCATGGCCTCTTTTGAGGGCTTGCAAATTATGGGTGTCTTCGGGATTGTAGGGTTATCAGTGGGCAGATCCCATTCATTATTGCTTTCAGAAACTTTTGAAGGAGGATTAAGCGTCTCAAAGCATATTATGCCTTCAAAGCAATCTTGCAACCCCAACCCCTTAAGGACTTTTGCAGCATGTACTTTGTCACTGTTTGTAAATACCTGTATTGCATAACATATAGTTGCAAAAGAGTTAAACAACATGCTTATAAGTTTCCCAAATAAAGCCTAGGACATCATCATATAGAATTTGAAGGGATCCATATGATCTTACAATTTTCCTCTGAGGCATGCTTAATAACAAATTCTTCAGCACAGCATCTGGTTTAAGATTCTCATATGGCAATCTTCCGTGAACAAAACTGCATTAAAAATATTTGTTTAAAGTGAGGGAAGCAGGATAGCGTTTAAGGCCAAAAGCAATCAATGGTATTCCAAACAGTCTAAACAATGAAAGTCGAACCAGTCGCATTTTCTCTAGTTTTGTTGAAAGTTGAAATATTAGATGGCTGTGAATTCACCAATCAACCAGAAGACATAAGATTTCTTAGGTACCTGTGGTACTCGTCATAGTCAAATTCATGGCCCTCTGCCTGCATAGATCACAAAAATTCGTAAAATATAACTAATGAGTTCATGAACATGAAAGTCGAGAAAGAGGATCAGTCACGAGGTTGAACATATATTAGAAATTGATGTGTAGTAATTGTTAAACGCCACAGATGAGAAACAGGGTTTCAGTCTTCTAAGTTTGCAAAGGCTCCCTTGTGCAGTCATTTCAGGAAGCACCATATTGAAAGGAGCCCATAACTCCACTGTTAAGCTACTTGCTAATGCTATTACAGTTCACAGATTTGCATAATTCCTCAGCAATCAACTACAGAAGGCTCCCATTGCCAAACACCGGTAATTTTAACCTTAAAATTTGAAATACAATGGTTAATTACATGAAACAAAAGGATTGAATGCTTACCCTGAGTCCAGCCATGCTTGTTCCATAAGTTTCAAACAGCATTTTGTTATAGTCTTGGACTGTGCTCTCTTCAACTCCGATCTTTTGAATCATATAATCTGTTGTACAACAACTAGGCCGTGCACACATTTCAAACCTCAAAAGTTCCTCAATGCCAAACCAGAAATCTTATTTGCACTCACAAGGATGATCCAACTCTTAGTGTGTACAACATTGCATTGAATATAGACAATGAAAATTAAGCCCAGAGCCATGCAATCTGGGTCTGATCACATTCAAGTTGCAAAGTTGGAGATGCATCCAGGGAGCTCATGCAATTTGCAAGGAATTAAATATTAGAACTCTAAATATGCAAGCCTAAGGTAGCATTTCAAACCTGGTTTCACATTAAAATCTAAAATACACTAAAATCACATATTGTTTCAGAGTTACCAGATTACCTTCGATGTTCTTGGTACATGCTGCATTAAGTCCGGAATTTAAGGGATATAATGTTTCATCCATATCTAAAACAGCACATTGTAATCAGAAATGAATACATACAGCCGTAGTTCAATAACCATTGAAAAGGGGGAAAAGTTCAAAACAAAGAAGGAAGTGTGATGTTCACCAAACAGAAGGCACTCATATCGAGACGTCTCCTCTGTCACGCGTTGATTCTCGTGCAGCGCCATTATCGATCACCCTGCAATACATACACCCAAAAATTCTCAAAAAGTTTCACTGAAGTATATGTATAAGACAGTCATTAAAACAAGAATATCATACGGAATAGTCCTTCAATTTTGAAACCCCAACAAATTCAGAACTGTCTAAGAAGATTGCCCATAAAAAAAATACCAACTATGCCTAAATTAGAATGGAATTACCTGGCTGAATGCAATAAAGAGGGAGGCAATGTATGTCCAAAGAAATGAGGACTCTGAGAATAATATGAAAGACAGAACGCACAAACAAGCTAACGAGATTGAGATGGAATGGAGAGGAAAGAAGAGAGGAGTTGAAGAACATTGGTGGCCTTAAATAGATTTCTGAACGGCTCGGATGAATTGCTGATAATCTTCCAATTGGAGTTGCAACCTGGGTGGTACCTTGGGTCAGGTGTTTTTGTTCAGAAGAAATGTTGAAATTGTTTACGTAAGCAATGACACAACTCTGGATTTGAACAAGGAGTGTGTGAAAAGTGAGGTTGGACGACGTGCGATTTCGACTCCCCACACCTCCTGTTTCACGTCTCTATTTCTTTTATACATTAAAATCGTCTATCATGTTTTAGTGTGATGTTGGCCCTTAGGTTGACCTTGAAAAAAAAATACATTAAACTCCTCTATGATGTTTCAGTGTGATGTTGGCCATTATGTTGATCTTGAAAATAAGTAGTTTGTTAATAGAAATTAAATAAATGGGTTGGTATGAGTAGTTTGTTAATAGAAATTAAATGAATTGGATTGGTATATATTATGTTAAATCTAAGATTTTTGTGATTTATAATGTGGAAATTTGTTTTTATCACATTATTAAGATTTGATTCACATTTTCAGTAAATTACCAATAAACATTAAATAAACGAAAACTATATATATCCATCATTAAATTTTAACAAACCAATGATCTAACTATAAATATATACACCTCCACTTATTTAATACCCATTAACCAACCACATATTTATTGCCTTAACTGTGCAGAGACTGAATTGCAAGATTATGTGATTTGCCCAGGGGAAAATTATCCAGGAAGTTGGGTTGCCATTTAATACAAATGGTTAGGGAGGTGGTGGCAATAGTGATTCTGTTGTGAAAAGCATGAGCTTCATGAAACATGGTCTATAAAATATGGTTTTTTCCCGAAGAACAGTGTATTAAGATATTTTTTATTTTCCAATTAAAAAATTAAATATCATTTTAAATTATTACAGGACAATTAAAATTAAAGTTATTGTATTTAGAATAAAATTAAAAAATGAAAATTTATACTCATTATTTGAGTATTCCTTTTCCTAATCAAACACAACAGGTTTAACATAAATGACTTTTTGCTATAGGCGTGGGTGATGATGATATTGTTTTTGTGTTTTATGTTTAAAGTTATAATATATTATATTTTCATGATCTGATAAGTTTATCAGGTTTATATTATATTATTTAAATAAAAATATTTTTTTATAAAATTATAATTTATATATAAGTTATATTATATTATATATAATATATATTAAAAATATTTAAATTTATATTATTGTAAAAAAAATAAGTATATTCAAAATATTATTAATTTGTTTTGTTTTATTTTAATCGGATTTGTTGGTGATGAGAGTTGGAATATAACGTTGAAAATTTAACAGCATGTATTTTATTTCCATAGGGTTATGCAACCATACAACCCAAATAATTAACAAAATAAGGACGTGGTGGGTGCATATTTGCATGAGTATGTTGCTCCATTTAGTTATGCTCGTGAAATTCGATATGCTCTAGTCGAGCTTCCATCTCTTGCAAACGTTCATTTGTTCCTCACTGGCTTCTACGAACGTTTGTCAATTGTTCCAAGATTTCCTCTTGAGTGAACTAAATATCATTTCAATAGGCCACATTTTCATTACAATCCTCATACCGATGGTCATGGAGACTATCTAGGTTGGCCTGGATCCCTCGCAGTTGTGTGATAATTGATTCCAAGGGGGCGACCTAAACAGCATGAATAGGGGGGACACTAAGTTATGTGTTATCTCCTACTCCCTATCGAGGTTGGATGAATGGGCCTCACTAGAGGATGAGGCTCCTCCCCTTCTGACATCTATATGGTCGTAGTATCCACTTCCTCGACGAGGTCTACCTCTCTACCTCAGAATACCTACAGAGAATAGAATAATTCCATGCAAACCAAGACCCCAATACAGTCAGCTTGAGCTCACCATAACACAACACAGTCCCAAATACCCACCATAAGATTACACACACCTGAGGATCAGGGGTTCAACTCCACCATACCAGAACTAGACCGCCCCAAGCTCCTCGAAACAACAAAGACAATTAAACCCCTCGAGAGAGAATAACCCCCATGACCTAGCAATATAGTTCCAAAAATCCAGCAATGGGGATCTCCCAAGCCACTGGAGACTTCGTAGTTTGAGAACTGCGTTGTCATGAAACACAAAGACTAGGTTTCTCTCTCCCCCAAGAGAATTCTCTTCCTATGCCCGTGGACCAATTGGGGCAACAAACATGAGAGAAGGGTACAATTGATCACAATTCCATTGTTGGAGGCTAAGAGTTCTTCTTCGAGGGGTTTGAGACACCATAGAGATATCACCAAATACTTCCCACCACCAATAACTCACAGGACCATCGGTGTAAAACCTAGTCTTGCAAACCCTATAGACGACTGACTTAGCCCAGCAACGTCGCCCTCTCACTGGAACGATAGTCCAAAGAAAAACGACATAAAGGAGCTCAAATATAACCAGCAAACACGGCCTAAAGGACAGAGTGTTACCTAAGCGCCCTTGAAGAAAGATTGCCATCAACACAGAAAGAAGGATGCCAACAAGTGAAGAAGCCATAACCTAGAGAGGAAGCAGACGCTCACCAACATAAATTCCCCTAACCTCAGTGCACCTGGATCCCAAAGAAATTCTTGAGAACAAAACCACTCATAAGGGTTGATTGTAGCAACTAACTCCTTAACACCCTGGCCTTTCAACATTTTTCGCAGACCTGAACAATAAGTGCAACCATCACCACCTTATTCAATGTTATTTCTCATGGCTCACCAAAACAAGATGTAACCCTCCTTCGCCCGATCCAACAACATACTCCTGCCTTCTCCAAATACTTCCTTTGTTGGGTGGAGTGCCCTCCACCTACTCTCTTTAACTCTTGCATAGATCACAGTTGGTTAGAGGTGGGTGTAACAACCCATCAAATCACCGGGAACATTGGAATATTAGCAAGCATATGAGGCATGCATATAATAGCTACATATGCATGAACCGCATGTATTGCACTAGTATACATACTAGCTAATATGGAAAATGTCTAAATTTAGGTTGATAAATCAATTATCAAAATAAATTCCTGACTCACTAGAATATTATAAATATACCAAGTAGAACTTGATATAAGTACCACTCTTATAATATATATATATATATAAATATATTTATATATATTATATATATATATATATACCCAAAAATAAATTAATTATAATGAATAAAATCATAAAAATAAATTTATCAATATGAATTAAGCTAAAAAAAAAATAATTAAAGTATAGGATTAAATAAAAATAGAAATTAAATTAAAAATAGTTTAATTTAAAGTATAAACTTAGATAAAACTATGAATAAAAATTAAATAAAAAACATTATAAATATAAGGCTCTCGGTATATTACGAAGGTAATTTTGACACCACCTTTGGAGTGCCATGGGAGATGAATGACCGAGTTGTTCTTCCATGTGTTAGAAGGTAAATGAGACATCAGACCCGAGTAAAGATGGAGATGGTGGTAGGGAAGGTATAAGAAAAAGGGCAACACATTGAGATGGGGAGGATTTTTTTGGAGAGTTATTTCTAGAGAAATTGAGAAGGAAATTATAGTAGAAAGCCACATAAAGAGTGAGGATCACTGAGCCTTGATTGTTCTTGATTATTTTTGGCACGGGGCCAGAGTGCTGCAATTCTAAAGTATTCTGGGGGTGGTTACCGAAGTTGTGCCCGATTTGTAGGGACGTTTTGGTCTTTTGGTCACTCGGCAAAATTGGATCTACGACAGCTCAGATCGACTTCAACCATGGAATCCAGGTACATATCTGTGTATGAAATTGATAAATTCCATCTTAAAAGTCTGAATTTCGAGCAATCAGTTTTTATTTAGCTTGGTTAATTTCCCAAATTAGGTCTTTACAGTGGGGATCCCAAGGCCCCCTCGATTGTGAGTTAGTCACCCCATCGAAGTTTAGGAACAATTATATAAAATTAAGGTTGGTTTGCTCTATATATATATGTATATATATAATATTTCATTAATAAAGTATTTAGGTACATGTATATATTATTCTATTATTATTATTTTTATTATTATTATTTAATAAACTTTTAATATTAATTTTAATTTGCATTAATTGCATGAGGCTGTTATGGAAGAGATGTTGTAATGTCTTGTATTGTCCTATTAAACATTTTAACTTGGTAAAAAAAAAAACCACTAAAGATTTTCAGACTCTGACAACCCATGGTTTTTCCCATGGTATTCTTCTCTAATGTAGCCTATTTAAAGGCATAACATTCCAATGAATTTTATTTTTTTCCCTTGTGATCTCATGAAAACTTAATGTTTTGGTTGGATTTGCTTGACTAATCAGTTTAGTTTAAATGAGCTTTTGTAGTGGGGAACTACATGTCAAGCGTGAGGGCAATAAAAGTCAAAGTTGTTCACACTCATGGCATTCATAACAATGTATTGGGCCCATGGTACTGTAATGAAATCTATTCTTTAAAGGGTGTAAGTAAAAAGGTGGGCGAAAAAGAAATAGAAAACAAGTGAATTGTAATGTTTTTCATTGTTGTTGTAATAAAAAATACTAATCCCTTTCTCTTTGTTTTTTTCTCAAATAGGGTTTTCCTTGTAAATCTTTTGTGCACTATATCAATTAATTTTTTTAGTTAAATCTTGTGTCTAGCGAGGTAGCTAATTTATCTAGTATTTTTTGCGTAACACCCCTGGATGACATTGAATGAGTGTCATTTACATTACAAAATTACTTAAGACCATAGTAATTGGGTTCATGGAAGCCAGTGAAACTTTTGTTTAAATATTTAGTTATGCAATAATATTAGTTGATTATGAAATCTTGGGATTCATGAGGGTTGACGTGTAACAAATTCCAACCTCAAGAATAGTTACAATGGTTACCCTTCATTCCCTAGAGATAAGAAGGATCTCAGTGGGAAGAAAAGGGTTGGGATCAGGTAAAATTTTAAGGATGAAAGTTTATCTTAACGTTTAGAAACCTTGGCGAATCTTAGTAGTCCCTAATATGCAAAATATAAAATGTTTGGCGATATTTTTCTAGAAATATTTATATTTCCAATGATTTTATATTAGTCTATATAAATTTTTGGCAATAGTTAAGGTAGAATAATCTTGTGTTATAAAATTTTGGTGAATCCTTTTTAGGAAAAAATGGAAATTGGCGAATCATTTTTTGAAAAAAGCATGGAAAATTAGTCCACCTGCAAATATTAGCTCCTAAATTTTTCCCTGGTTGGGATTTTTATTTCTTTTCTTGGTTCTCAAGGAGAAAGGGAACAATTTGTAATTTAGCATGATGCTGCCAAGGAGGAAATCTTGCGTTGGAATAGAGCCAATGGAGAACTCTTGTATAGGAAGAGGGTATTAGACTGGACAAAGGTCTTAATATTTAATATATGATTGTACTTCTACACCATTGCTTACTGTTCTGGACCGGGGGCTTAAGGGTAGGAGTGGAAATAATTTCCCTTCTCAAGGACGAGAGGAACAGGTCTAGCCCTGTGGAATTCATGGGATTCGTGATTAATCAGATAAGTATCTATGTTTGAATGATATGAATTGTTCTAAATTCAATTTCTGTAGGAAATATAAAGACTACACTTTCCTTCTATCTGTACATAAATGACTTCAAGAAAGACCACAATTTGTTAATGGGATATCGTGAATGAACCAATTTCTGTTTGTAACTAAAAGAATGAAAACCTGAATAAGTCCCTTGAACGATCATGTGATAGAGGTATAGGGTCACGTAGTTCTCTGAATGAGAGAAGATAATAACAACCACAGACTGAACAATATACATCATGTGTCAGGATGGAAGGGTAGCTTGTTGTAATATTATTTATGCAAAAAATAACTTCACCTAGGGAGACTATGAGAGAGGTCTTGAAGGGTAAAGGGATGACTAAGTAGATGGTTAAATTAATCCAAGAATTGACAACCCTTACATAGTCATGGTTGGCCAAGAGGAGTTATTGTTACGGCACTTGAGAAAACTGAGGTAATGTCTTAATAGGTTGAGTTAATCTATCTAATAGAAGTTGTAAGTTTAATTTAAATTAGTGTACAACATACGAATTATAATTCATGTGGACACCCTGAGGAAGTTTAGACCATAGTCATAGGAGAAACCAGAGGCTCAGTCTGGTCTTCCCCAATTCGTCATAATAATTCCTTGTAAAAATAAAATATAAAGAATACAGAAAAATCATACATCTAATAGCATATGGCCATAGGTGCAAGTAATCTAAATAACAAATCAAATTATACTAGTCCAAAAACCCCGATTGAAACGAAACTAAATTATAACAGAAGAGCATGCAAATATATCCTATGCAACCAGTAATAGTTTTGTGTTCAAATTCTAAGACTAATATATTAGAATTACAATGTCCAAGTAATTCCCTAGTCGAGACAGACTCGGGAACGAGGCTTCTCGAAATTCATACCCCACTTCAAGGGTAAACATTAGAGGAAATTTCAAAATAAAAGTTCCCATGAAATTTTCACGTAATTTCCATGTCATAATATGTAAACCAATCAAAATCCTTTAAATTTAAAAAGAGATACATGTAAATATTTTTGAGGGAAAAGGAAAAAACTACTTTTTTAATTGTATTTTTTGCTTATCTCCTTATATGTTTACTCAAATTTCAAGTGTAGATACTCATTGAATGCAAAATTAAATTTTGCATCCAACAAGTACCCATTATGAATAATTTTGACAAGACCCATATTAATAATAAAAATATAGATACATTAAAAAAATGTTGAAAATGTTTTTTTAATGTATCTACAATTTTTATCAATGTGTGTCTTTTCAAAAGCATGCATAATGGGTACTTGTTAGATGCAAAATTTAATTCCACATCCAAAAAGTCTCTACACTTGAAATTTGAGTAAAAATATAGGGATATAATAAAAAAATACAATTAAAAGTAGTAGTTTTCTTCTTTTCCCTCCAAAATTCATAACTCTTATTTTATTATGTTAACTATTATTTTATTATTTTTCCTTAGGAGGCCACTTTTAGGCTGAAATTTCTTCTAATGCCCAAAATGACAGCACATGAAGACCTAAGAATTAGAGTATAATCCACAATTGACATGTACATTGGCCACTAAATGTGAAAAACGAGCATTAATGATTAAAAGGAGATAGTCGTAGTCATATTCATGAAAGACAAGATTGATTATTCAAACACTTGGCAAGGAGAAGGATATAATTTTTTTGGGGAATTTGTTTCTTTTTTCATGCGGCTGATGTTGTGATGGCATCTAACGAATAACCAAGGGTTATCCTTAAGCAATAAATCAAACAACAAACCATGCCTATAATATTGAACAAGAACTCGGGGTCGGAAGACTTACCATGAGGAAGTATTGAAGCCATGACCTTAACCCTCACCAAAAAATATGAAGGGAACCCTGCAATTATAAGGTCTCCTTTATAACCTCTCCAATGGAACCCGCATTCATAACCTGTAAATGAAATGGAAAAAGATATTGTAAGTAACCTATAAATAACCTTACATACAGGAGAGCGAATGTGCTTAAGTTGTGGAATGAAACTCTAAGGACATACTTGTCAATCCATGCAAGGCTATGTATGCTAGACCATGATTCCTATGGAGAAATGGCCTGAGATGCTAAGTAATCTAGCTGAGAAGTGGGGCTTGGCCCTGGAATTTCACCGTGTTCACCCATCTACAACTAATTAATTAAAGTACTTCTAACCCTAACCAAGTTGTATTAATAAAACCATGGCACATGTTCATATCTTACCTATGGGTGGGTGGTAGTATCCTTTGACCTCTGACTACAACTAGCAAAGGGAAAGTTGTAGAGTTAGAATAGAGCCGAGCATCAGAGCAAATGACAAGACCAAACAATGAATGGGTTTTGGTTTTGTTACCCTAACTGTTTTTGAACAAGTAGCGACTGTTAGATCCACAGACTCATAATCTACGGCATAGATCTGCCCATTTTCCATTGTCAGTTGACCGAAAACTACCAGTTGCAGTCTTGGTATTCAAGAACGTTTCATGTTTGTAATACCCACTTTCTAGCTAATGAGAGCTAAGGCATAGGTAAAGGCATGGAAGGTTCTCATTTAAAAACCTTTCCACCTTAATGGTATAAATTATAACCCAAAGTTGTGGATGGTATATGAGTTGTTTAATCATATATACATATTGTGTGGAGACTAATACAACATATTTCTATTGAATACAAATTCAATAAAATGAACTTGTTTATTGGGTTTATTCCGAATAGTTTTTTTTTATTATTATTGTTAAGGTTAGGTATGTTACATACTGGTTGCTATGAGTGCTGACAATTGATCAGATTTAGGACTCATCCATATATTTATACAAGGCTAGAATGCTTGTGGAGGATGAACTAAGAGTCCTAATTTGATTATTGTGACCTGTAAGTCCAACAGGTCACACACATATAATGAGGCTCGTAAAATCATATTTCCAACCTGGTATTTGAAGAAAATGGTTGAGTAATCATAAGATTTAACCCTTTCTTAGATCTATAAGGGGTAATTTGAAAAATGGTTTGAAGTGGAATCATAATTAATTGGGTTGAGAGGTGTGCTCTACAAACCAGTATGGGGGTAGATCAGGATATAACAACCCAATATGGGGGTAGATCAGGGTAGATCAGGTGGGTCTCACGTAAACGTAAACCTAAACATTTAACATGTAATGTTTAACATTTAACATTTAACATTTAATGTTTGCCTTATTTAAAAATCAATCTAATTATTATTATGTATAAACACAATATAAATTTAAAATATAAAAAGGTTTATGAACACTTAAAAAAAGGTTGGTAAATAAATAAAAATATAAATAAACCAAAAGTATGGTAAATAAATAAAAACCCTCTTTTTATAGTTACTCCAGAGGACTAATAAATAAATATAAATATAAATAAACTAGAGGTATGGTAAATAAATAAAACCACTTTTTATGTTTACTCCATAAACCTTTTTATATTTACGCAAACTTAAAAATAAGTTTTATTTAGGTGAATCATATGAGACAAATACCATTTTAATACCATGGGCTAAATACCATTGGCCAAATACCATATTTATAAAAGAGGTATGATAAAAAAATAAATAAATAAATGTATAAAGAGGTCTATTAAATAAATAAAAATATATCAAATAGGAATAGAAATCAACATATAATTATATACCAAACTAAGGGCCAAAATTATTATTGATACCATGAAAAAAATATTATTAACCCTAATATTAATATTAATATTATTATTAAATCTAATATTCATATTAATTATATTATATTATTAATATTATTAAGTTTAATAACTTTGGATTAATAAAATATTGAATTTATAGTTTTGAGGCTTCTGCGATTTGTACTTTGTGTAGAGATTTCTTTCGGATTTATCGCATCCATCATTGTTTGAACTAATGTTTCGAGCCATCCATCATGGCTCATCATCAAGATCCATCAAAGGGAGAAATTACAAGAGGTTCAGGTATTCGAATAGCTAAGATCTTTGATTGCTAAAAACAAGGCAGATCTCACCATTTCATTCCTTAGAGATTTGTCCTACACTCTTGTTAATATATCTTGATGATGAGCCATGGTGGATGGATCGAAACGTCGATTCAAACAATTATGGATGTGATAAATCCAGAAGAAAACTCTACCCAAAGTACAAATCGCAAAAGCCTCAAAACTATAATTTTAACCATGTACGGAAGGGAGAAATTACAAGAGGTTTAGGTATTCGAACAACTAAGATCTCCGATTGCTAAGAACAAGGTAGATCTCACCTATTCATTCCTTAGAGATATTTCCTACACTCTTATTAATCTATCCCGATGATGAGCCGCGTTGGATGGCTCGAAACGCCGATTCAAACAATTATGGATGCGATAAATCCCGAAGAAAAATCTACACAATACTAAATTTGTTATATTATAATATATATATATTGATATATATTAACTCTAGATATATATATGGGAGGGAAGAAAAAAGACATAGAGTCATAGAGGTGGAGAGATAAGGAGATTGACAAGGGAGAGATGAAGAAAAACTGAAGGAAAGGGGAGAGGAGGAATGAAGAGAGAGAGAGGGACAGGAGTGAGAGAGGTAGATAAGGGTAAGAAAGGGAGAGGGATACAAAAATATGGATGGGGTAGAGAGAGAAGGAGAGAGGGAGGGAGATAGTGAGACGATTGGAGGGCAGAGAGAGAGAGAGATGAGAGAAGAGAAAGGGAGGTAGGAGAGAAACTGAGAGAGAGGAAGGATAAGAGAGAGGACTTGAGAGAGAGGAGGAGAGAGGGAGGGATAGAGATATGGAGTTGGAGGGGGAGAGAAGGAGGGAAGAAGAAATACATAGAGAGTGAGAAGTGGAGAGAGAGAGGGAGTGACAAGGGATAGGTGGAGAGAAAGAGTGTATGTATAGGGGTGAAATAAAGAGACAAAGAAAGACATATGGAGAGAAGGGGGGATATAGTAACATAGGGAGAGAGAGAGAGAAAGAGATAGGGAGGGATATAGTAACATAGAGATAGATAGAGAGAGAGAGAGAGAGAGGATTGGAGGGAAAAGAGAGAGAGAGAGAGAGAGATGGGCGAAGAGAGAGGGAAGTAGGGGAGAAAGGGAAAACGAGGAAGGATGAGAGAGAGGAGGAGAGTGATTGGGGAAGACGGAGGGAGGTTGGATAGAAAGGGAGAGAGAGGAAGGACGAAAGAGAGGACTTGAGAGAGAGGAGGAGAGAGGGAGGGATATAGAGATGGAGTTGGACAGGGAGATAGGGAGGAAAGAAGAAATACATAGAGAGTGAGAAGTGGAGAGAGAGAGGAAGTGAAAAAGTAGAGATGGAGAGAGTGTGTATATTTTGGGGTGAGATAAAGAGACAAAGAAGGAGAGATGGAGAGAAGGAGGGAGAGACAAAGAGAGAAGGAGAGAGGGAGGGATATAGTAATAGAGTTGGAGGGTGAAAAGAGAGAGAGAGAGAGAGGTGGGAGATAAAGGGAGAGAGGAAGGAAGAGAGAGGGTGTGAGGGAGTGGAGAGAGGGAGAGAAAGAGATGAAGTTAGAGGAAGTTAGAGGAAGAAAGAGAGGTAGGTAAGAAGAAATACATAGATAAAGAAAGGTGGAGAGAGAGATAGGGAGTGATAAGAAATATGGAGAGAGAGGGAGAGAGGAAAACAGGAGGAAAGAGAGATAAAAGTGAGGGAGAGGGAGAAAAGGGGAAGAGAGAGGGAGAGGAGGATGGAGGGATAGATTGATAGATTGGAGAAATAGAGTGTATGTTTTGGGGGTGATATAGAGAGACCAAGGTAGATAGAGATATTGATGGAAGGTGAAGAGAGGGAAGAAGATAGAGATGGAGAGAGGGAGGGAGGGATAGAGAGGTTGATACATATGGAGTGAGAGAGTGTGTGTGTTTGGGGGTGAGATAGAGAGACAAAGAAGGATAGATGGAGGGAGATATAGATATAGATGAAGGGGTGAAAAAGGGAATAATATTTCCTGCACTAGATGCATTGTTTTCAATGTAGATGGAGATCTTTAATCCTGTTTGATTGCTTGCACTAGATGCTTTGATTTCAATGTAGACGATTTATAATCCTATTTCATCGCTTGCACTAAATGCATTGATTTCATTGTAGATGGTGATTTCTAATTCTATTTGATTGTTTGCACTAGATGCATTGATTTAAATGTAGAAGTTGATTTCTAATTATATTTGACTGCTTTCACTAGATGCATTGATTTCGATGTAGATTATTTCTAATCCTACTTGATTGCTTGCTCTAAATGCATTAATTTCAGCGTGGATGGTCATTTCTAATCCTATTTGATTGCTTGCACTAAATGCATTGATTTCAATGTATATGTTAGTTTCTAATCCTATTTTCTTACTTGCACTAGATGCATGATGTTAGTTTCTAATCCTATTTTCTTACTTACACTAGATGCATTGATTTGAGTGTAGTGTTGGTTTCAAATCCTATTTTTTTGCATTAGATGCATTGATTTTAGTGTAGAAGTTCTTTTCTAATCTTATTTGATTGTTTGCATTAGATGCATTAATTTCAATGTAGATGTTGATTTCTGATTCGATGTAATTGGATGTATGATGGTACATTAATTTTAAAGTGATTAGATCAACAATGTGCATTGATTTCAGTGTAAGCACAAAAAATTTGGCAATGTACATTGATTTTTGTGTTATAGTAATTCAACCTATTAATATTGGAGAGAAAGAGAGATAAGGTATGATGTTTACTATAAAGACTCGACCTAAATATTTAAATGGTTTATGCTTTCAACTATCATTTTCATATAATTGATATGAAAAGACATCAAAACTAACATGGGTGACAATAAAAATAGTAGAAGAAAATAATTTGAGATTGATCACAATAAAGACTATTTGTAATTGACTACATTCTTATTATTCACATTTTCTATCATTCAACACTATTACATTGTCACTTTGCCATTCAAAAATTTTATTTCATCATTGATCCAGATCTTGCGGGGAGACCCCTAAGATATATATATATATATATATATATATATAATATATATATATATATATATATATGAAATGGATCTTGGGGGGAGGCCCCTAAGATCTGAAAAAAATGAAATGTTAGAAGAAAATAAGGGAACACATATTAAACAAAACCACCAAGAAACTTTTTATTAAAATAGAAACTAACTGTAAAAGCTAAATTGTGGTGGATAATATATCTTTTTACAAAATGAAATTTGTTACTTATAGTTTTTTTCAGTTATAATACCACAAGTAAATTCCATGGGTGGGTAGATACCATGGGTGGATGTCACTTATAATACCATCGGTGAATGAATAACATGTGTAGATGCCACTTACAATAACATGGGTAATTTCCATGGGTGGATAAATACCATGGGTGGATACCACTTACAATACCATGGGTATATTCCATGAGTGGATAAATACCATGGATGGATGCTAATTTTCATTTGTATCATTCCTCCCTCCTTAAGAAGCAATGGTCCCCATTGTGTGAAGTTTCCTCCTAAGAAGTCTATGTTGAATATGAAGAGCCACTGAAGAGAAGGGTTTTGTGTGGTTCACCCATAATCGTGATGAATGAAAATCCCAACATAGAGATACCCTGTAATGCTTGTGACCAATTATAATAATGACAGTGTGCAGCCTAGAAAATGGACTTCGAAGAAGTGTGGGTTTGTGGATGACCCATAACCATGAAAAACAAAGATTCAAGGATAGTGATGCCATGTAATGCTTGTGATCAACTATGATATTAATAGTGCGTGGCCTAGAAAATAGACTTCGATGATAAGGATTTTGTACGGTTGACCCATAACTATGATGCTAACTGTTGATGGAGTAGCAGGTGCCTACATAGCCTGGAGTGGGAGGGAACGTCTCCAAGGAGCCCAAGTCAGATGTTGTTATGTTGAAACTGATTAGTGTGAAGTAGGTACCTACTAAAGCGGGGTGAGAGGGCACATCTCTAAAGGGAACCCACTCTCAATGCTACTCCAAAGATTAAAAAAAACAACTAATTTAAAATGGATATAACTCAGTCAATATAACTCAGAATCTTTGTTATAACATATTTTTGGAAATATAATGATCATTCTGGATCGCCCCATGTCATTTAAATCCCTATCTAGACAATCAGGAAACTCAGATTCACGTTGCAACTGTCTCGTCGTCATAAAAGTTCTGAAAAAAATAACTGATTTTCAATCAATGATATCTCCCTCAATTGAACTTTGATTCAACAATTTTTTTTCTTAATTTGGGTGAACTTTCAAGAGGAATGTATATATGCAATCAATGTTATGAAATTCTATACAAAAATTAAAAAAAATGATAGGACAGTCACCGCCCAGGAATTGTCGTCAGAAATTTTTTTGCAACACATCTAATTTTAAATTAGAGATATCTCACTCATCCGAACTCCGATTTCGTTGATTTCGTTTTTGAATTTGAGTATTTTTTCACAAGAAATTTAGATATATTTTTTTTTGTAATTTTTTCACTAAAAGTTTCAAATCTTATTTGCAAACTCGTCGCCAAAAAAAATTCTACAAAAAAAAAAAATCTTCCCACTTTGCCCAAGAAAGTGTTTTGTGGAGTTAGTAGCACGTGCATGAAGTTTGCTGAAGATTGTTGCAAAACTTTGAAACTGAAATATGTGTCAAACCCTCATAGCCATAGAGCCGTAACCTGAATCTGATATCACTACTTCATATCTAACATAGTTATCGATCAAACGAAAAAATTACCGATTACCCATTATTTTGAGGTAGCAAAAAAATCACCAAATTTTGAAAAGTGGTTATTTAGAATAACCTTCTTTTTTTAGCATATGTTTTGCACTTTAAATTTTCTTATGTAACATTTTTTTTAAATGTTACTGATTTTCATGCAGATTTTGAAAAGTGTTGAAGCATCATGAACCCATTTTTTCAGAAGGCTTTTTTTTGACACTTTATTTTTTTCTATGTATCAAGTAAGAACATTAGTTTTAAAATGTTAGTGATTTTCATGTTAATTTTGAAAAGTGTTGATGCAATATCAACCCTTTTTGTTTAGAGAGCTTATTATACTATATTACACATTCAATTTTTCTTTGCTTGTGTCATTAGTTGGTCTTTGACTAAAAATTTATGTCACTTATCCATAGTTTAACATGAAAATATATTTTTGTTATTTTTTATTATTATTAATTCTATTATTTGTAAGGTGAATGGTTAAGGTCTTATTACGTATTGTTTAATAACTTCCATTTCTGCTAGTTACTAATTTTTGTTTTTATTTTTTTATTATTCCATTTTCAATGACTTTAATTTCTCCTCCATATTTCAATTTAAGATCGCTTATTTATTATATTTAAACATATTTAATAATTTAATTAATAAAAAATAATATAATATATATATATAATAATATATATATATATATATATATATATTAAAGTGTATATATTTAATAAACATTATTAGTTAATAGTATTTTTTAATTTTTGGTGATGACATTCAACAAGATAGTGTTAATTAGTTGTTTTATTTTTGTTATAAAATCTTTATGTTTATTGGTTTTTAGTTTAATTAAGCACATGTACTAGCTACTATGTAGCCCTTGTTTTTTACACTTTAAAACTTTAAATTTTCTAATACATTAAGTTTAAATGTTTTTTTTAAATATTGGTAATTTTCATGTTAGTAATAAAACATAAAACAAAAAAATAAATAAATAAATAAAAAATAAAAAAAAAATATATAATAAATATATATATAATATATATATATATAATTATTACAATATATAAAATATACAAAGGAAAAAAATCCATAAAAAATTTAAAAAAAACAAATTGACTTGTAAGAATAAAATATAAACAACACATATTAAAAGAAAAGAAATATCAATTTTTTTAAAACTAAACAATAGAAAAGTTATTGAAAAATAAATAAAATTAAATAATTATTTTTTAAATAATTAAAAAATTTAAAATAATCTAATTTAAAAATAAATAAATAAATAATTATAAAAAAATATATATTAAATAAAAGAAATTAAAAAAATTATATCTCTTTATTATAAAGATATTTCTATATATATATATATTTTTGTCTTTTAATTAACCTTAGAATTTCCTAACCATACTTGTTTAGAACTCTTGAAAATGAACACGATTGGTGTCTTTGAAGTGAATAGCTCAAACATTTTACATTTTATTTTTCATGTGCACATTTTTCCCCACTAATAATCATAACCATTGCACATGTAGATTTTAATGTTAGGATTGTGATATCCAAGGAGACAAATTGATGCATGCGATCAAATTTCACTAACAATGACAAATCTTTGATTAGGCACATTTTCCCAATCAGTCTTGCCCAAATTAAAAGGATTCAATTGCATATTTTACTTGTTGAAATTGCATAATTCAAGAGATATTTTCAGGATATTAAATGTGTTTAAAAATACAACTCAATAATATAAAATTGTAATTTCATTAACAATTACATAATCAATGATTAATGATGTTGTTAAGGAAAAAATTAAACTTGTTTTTTTTACTCTTTCATATTTTGATTGATTTATATTTTTTATTTATTTATTTTTGTCAAAATGTTTATACTCTTTTATATTTTGATTGATTTATATTTTTTATTTATTTATTTTTGTCAAAATGTTTATAGTTTTCAAATTTTTCATTTTAGATGACTATGACTTTGAGTAGAGATTTTTTTTAAATATTATAATTTTCAAAAATCATATTTTTATAGTTTAATTTTTATTTTATTAATAATTAATAATTAATATATATTATAATGGTACATGAAATTTTGGATAGACAAATTTTATTAAGGAATTTTTAGATTTTAAGTCACAGTTATATTTTAATGTTATTTTTAGACATAACCATAATATAAATTCACTAATACAAAACTTCCGAAAAAAATATAACTACGCTAAATTAAATCTAAAAACCATATATCCAAAAATTAAAACTTCTTTAATTTATATCAATTCAATAATTATCCAATATGCTAATACTCATTCCCAAAAATCAATCTCTATTATGGAGAAATTCAACATAGATAACTATTTAAATTTTAATTTCAAATGTGAATCTCAATTCTGAACCAAATTCTAAGGAGGTTATATATTTAAAAGTATCAAACATTTAAATGCTTTGAATATGCTTTGCAGATTTTTAATTACCTACTTCATTTTTTGTTTTAATTATGATTTATTTTTAACCAAATTCTAAGGAGGTTATTTTATAATATATATTTAAAAGTATTAAACATTTAAATGCTTTGAATATGCTTTGCAAATTTTTAATTACCTACTTCATTTTTTGTTTTTAGTTATAATTTATTCTTAACCAAATTCTAGGGAGGTCATTTTTTGTTTTTAGTTATGATTTATTCTTAACCAAATTCTAGGAGGTTATTTTATAATATATATTTAAAAGTATTAAACATTTAAATGCTTTGAATATGCTTTGCAGATTTTTAATTACCTACTTTATTTTTACATATGATTTATTTATATGTAATTTAATGGACTTTAATTGTGATTATTTATATTCAACGAATTGGATTGAGGTTGATAGAGATTTTGAAAGCAATTTGCCTTATTTTTTTTAAGTTAGATAAAAATATTATTTTATTTTTCAAATCTAGATAAGACATTTTCATCCTCTCTGGAGGTTTTTAAAAACCATATATATTGCATCTCATAAAGGAGGGTATGGATATTTTTCAATATTATATAAACTATTCTAATTTATGATTTTTGTTTTAAAAATCATTTTAGCCTATCCCTAATTTTTAGGTTTTCCTTTTTTTTCCCTTTTCTTAAGATAAGTTTTCTTTCTCAAAAGTCTTTCAAATAAATTTCTTTTAAGCAAACTCTATACTTAAACATTGTAATATCATAATCATCTCTCTAATAGTTTATTTTTTATATTTTCAAACTACATATAATGTTCTTATTATTATAATTTATTTCAATCTTTATGTCAGTTTATTTATTGTATGGAAAAAGAATGATTAACTCTTGTTATCAACTTTGTTGTGGTTCAAGGATGGAGGCTCTGGAATGCCTCTTAGAGCTTTGAACACATAGGATTGGTGGAGCATACGATGGTCAGGATGACTAGAGACTATGAAAGATATTGGGATGGCAGACGGTTTGAGTATCTTGACTCTTTGTCATTGTGATTTCCACTTAATTCTCGTTTAAGATTTTCCCACACTATACACAATAAGGCTAGGGCATACTAGCTATGATTATTGGGAGTTTTGATTTTAAAGGATAATTTTAACAGTGGTAAAAATAGTAAATTCAAAGGAATACGTCAGGCTGGAGGCAAAACCTGAGGACATCTTAAGGGTCTAGGGACTTGAGCCCACTCAACAAAATCTATCCAAGGTAAGGGCTCTAGCTAGGTCCCCACCTGTCTCTATGGTTGTTTCTCGGATGGATCTATCACTTCATGGCTTATCTATTGGGTTTGAAACTGAAAATGCTTTTCACGAGAAGTCAAAGTTATGGAAAGTGATTAGGCCTCAAGAGGAATGTCTGGGGGTTTCAACAATAGTTACTCAATGAAACTTTTCACTCCACCTTTGGAGCTAGTTTTCTTTATTTCATAAAACAATCGTTTTATGAGGGGCCTTGAGGACATTCTAAGAAGTAGCAGGATTTAGAGGAGACAAGGCCTAAAATAGTATATTTTTGAGGTTTTGGGTTAGAATTTGGTTGGATCTAAAGTATTGGGGCACGTTTCTCTGAGGAAGAAGGATAATGAGGTCTCAATTTCAAATTTCCTTAGGATGGAGCAGGAGCGTATCTCAGTGGCGGGGATAAGAGAGGTTGGTTTGCCTCAGGGAAGAAATCAGGGTAGGAAAGAAGGATTTGAACAAAGGGTTGGTAGTGGGGTTTTAGGAGAAGATATCTTCGGCGGATCCTGGGCAACAACTACTCCAAATGGTGTAGTTGTAGATGAGAATGGTAATTTATAAGCTCTGGAGGTATTGGGATATTCTACACAAGGGAACCTTCTAGAGGATCAAGGTTTTCAAGGTGGAGAAGGGGTCTAGTGGGAGTTGAGGATGAGGGAAGGGCACCAAAGGGAAGACCATACGAAAAAGGGAGATGATATGAAAGTGGCTCTGAATCCTTAGGAGTAGGGATGATATGCAAATGAATAAATCATTGCATCAGAAGGAGGGGATACTAGAAGGTTGGGCTCCAAGAGGAAAAAATGGAAATGTATTAAGAAAAAATCAAAGGACTATAAGTTAGTACTTGGTGTAGACATTCATCTTGATACAACCATGGCAATGTTTGATCACATCCTCATGAGGAGGGAAATAGGAATTAGCAGCTATGGGGAAGGATTTTTTCAGAAACTTATATAAAGCTCCAGAGGAAGTGATAATTGCAGAAGTGATCCAGGTAGCTCAATTATTCTCGAGATTCTCAGAGGAGGACAATCAAAACTTGATATCCCCGATATCCAAAGGTGAAGTGGAAGCAATTATTAAAGCAATGCAAAAGGACAAGAGTCTAGGCTTGGATGGTTAGATGGTGGAATTTTTCTAGCATTTTTCGAGCTAATAGGAGATGACCTACTTCGAGTGGTGGAAGATTCAAGAATCAAGAGGCATATGCATGAAACTTTCAACTAAACCTTTCTGAATTTGATTCTAAAGTTTGATGATCCCCAGTCCTTTGAGGAGTTCAGACCAATCTCGTTATTAATTTCTTCTACAAGGTTATTGCCAAAATTATCACACTTTGACTCTGACCCATTTTGTTTAGAAATGTTTCTAGAGAGAAGTTTGATTTTATGGATGGACCCCAAATTCATTAAGCCATTGGGGTAGCCCATGAAGGTATGCACATTCTCAGAAGTCGGAAAATGAAAGGTATAATTGCAAAAATCGACTTGTCCACATCTTATGATAGAATTAAATGGATATATCTGCGCATGCTTCTCACACATTTGGGTTTTGAAATTCCTTTTATCAACTGGATTATGGGTTGCATCACTAATGTGTCATTTGTAGTTTTGATTAATGGGGTTTCTTCCCCTTTTTTCCACTTCTAGAGAGGTCTGGGGCAAGGATGTCCTCTGTCACCTCTCTTGTTTCTGTTAGTAGTAGAAGGCTTTAGTAGGCTACATTTGGAAGCCATGGAAAGAGGTAAAATTTAGGGTATTGAGGTAGCAACAAATATCTTCATAACACACTTACTATTTGTTGATGACATCCTTCTATTTAGCAACGGGTCTAGGAAGGATATACAATGCTTGAAAGAAGCACTTTACCTATTTCAAAAGGAAACATGTATGATCATTAACTCTTAGAAATATACTTTGGTCTATGAAGGACTAACTTAGTTGGAAATTCTCATGGCTCAATCCTACTTTCTTTTCGAAGTAAATCCTATGAAGGAAAGCCAAAAATATTTGGGGTTTCATTTAAAACCCAACACCTATAAAAAGGATGACTAGAAGTGGTTCCTGGTAAAGATCAAGAATCACATTAGGGAACTGGAGTTTTAATGGCTCATAAGAGCAGAAAGACTGGACTTGATCAAGTTGGTGCTAGTGGCAATACGAGTATACTAGATTGCACTCACATGGATCCTAAGGGGTATTCTACAAGCCATCGGGAAATTGTGTGGGAGATTCTTATGGGAAGGGCCAAGGAGGAGTATGTTTTTCCATGGGTTTCTTGGGAGAAGATCACCTTGGTCGCTTGGACTCCTCTCAAAATCCTCCTCTTCTCTTTCGACTGTCTCTGTTCATGGCTTTAACCAGTTGATCATATGCCTATTCGGTTCCTCTCCCGCCTACGTCGATTCTCCTTCTGCAGCTGCACTTGGAGTTCCCTATTCAGCGTCAGCATGAATGCTCGGGAAGTGCCACGTGTCTCCATATAACTGCTTCCAGAATGCTTCATTGGTTCGTTCCTCCAGTTATGTCGTGGATAAACTTTTTCTCCACCGTGGCCGTCAATGGATTCCAAATCCCTTTAAATCGCAGTTTAATTCCCTATTGATTCTGCTTATTTCTATCAGGCGTAATCTCAACTGTCCGATCTGGGCTCTTCCAGATCCAACGTCATACGCACGTCGAGCGGAGTTGACTTGCTCGACTGATAGCGCACGATCACGATGGTTTGTCTCTCACCTCCGCTGCCACGCGTCGATCACGGAGTGGGATCGCTTCGCTCTTGTCCAAAACATCTTACCGTTCAAGGGCACCCCGATCAAAACTGTCAGTTTTCCAGAGCACGGGTCCTACATTTGTCCTTTAGCATTTTTTTCTTTCTCCGCCCGCGGTTCTCTGGCTTCCAACGTGACCGAGTGCTTAAGGCTTTTCCATTTTAGCCTTTTTTTGCCAAGCAAAATTGCCTCCTTTTCCCGATCCAGGGCTCCCATGGGTTGTTTTGACCTCCTCTGTGGTCTCCATGGGCCTCGGTCAGCGCACTTTGACCGAGGTCCTCGTCGTTCCACGCCGGTTGCGATGGCCACTGGTTTAGGGTGTTTTTGATGTTGTTTTGGTCTTCAATAAAGATTTGTTCAACTCGATACAGTCAAAGTTCTTGATAGTCTTTTGTGGATCCAATTCGGATCATTTCAACATCATCAACTAGTTCAATGTTGTTCATAGATGTCAAAATCATGTGTTATTACCTATTTTGTAAGAAATTTAGTTCATTAGACAATCCTTTGATTTCATATATTGTTGCCACGTTTATAGGGAACACAACTCTGAGGTAGATATCTCATCTAAGGAGTGTGTTGGATAGGATATGGGCATCTTGTAAGTCAAAGAAAAATTGGAGGGGGTTGTCCAAAACTATCCACATTAGCCATTTACCACTTTATAATTTTCATCATGCTATGTCTATTTTTATTATGACAATAGATCAGACAAGAAACAAATACCTCTTTTTGTAATCTCCAAGTTTTTTGCAGACTTCAGACAATTTATTTTTTGCATTAGACCTGTTGGCTTTCCTCGCTTTCCTAGCCTTAGGTGTATAACTATACTTGTTCATTATTGCCAAAATAAAAGGTTGTTTATCTCACTTGGGAGAAGCCCAAAAAATCTACAACATCTATTAAAATTCCTAAATCAACAAAAATAAAAAGTGCTAAGGTTCTAATTTTTAAAATAAATATTATAATAAAAACAAAATCCAAAAATTATACCAAGAACAGATTAAACTTGTATATCACTTGTATATTATTTGTACTCTTATGCCATGAAGAGCCGGTTTTCATGAATCTGCAACCACTTTAATGGTATATGGTAATATCATAGAGAGGCGTAATGCAACGAGACTGTCGCTCTGAATTTAAATATTACAAAGACTACAGAGACCGACACGCTGATTTCGATTAAGCAAACTCCATATTTACAGAAATATGAGGATGCTACAGATACAATCATTTGTTTCAAATCATTAATGCATCCTCCTTGTCCATACCTGCAGTAATACAGAAAAAACTGCGGAATGTTATTTGAATTAGGAAGGTTCTTTAATGTGATTTTTTGGAGATTCCGATGACAGAATCTGGTGGAAAAATTTGAAGTTAAAATCTTAATTTCTATTATTTAGAATGGTTTTTAACTGTATATTTGTATTCAACACCCTGAAAAACCCCTGGGACACTTTGATTGTGCAGAAATTAGTTATGAAACTTGCTATTTCAATAAATTGCTGCCAGATTTTGACCGGGAAAACCCACCGGAAAAACTTCTAAAAAGTCTCTTTAAAGACAACTCCTTTGAATTATGCCAGGTTGGGGCGTACTATAAAAGAAAGCCAAACCTAAACAATTGGAGGCCATTAATTCATTCGTCCAATGATTGGATGAATCTTCTTCCATTGACTATGAACAAAGCCCTATAGCTATCTTTACTTGCTGCCTAGTTTAATTATTCAAATTTGAAAAATATGAATATTTTTAGCATTTGAACAAATGCTATGGAGTAGCTATGCTTATTTAGTTTAAATATAGTTAAATTAGAGTGAAGTGAAAAAAAATGAAGACATACAACTTTATATTAATAAAATAAATAACAACTAAAATAGCAAAATAATTCATGAAAATTTTATGGGGGTGATGGCAAACAACTAATAATAACTTAAGTGATATAGGTATTATTAAGATGGACCACAACATGTGCATTTGAGAGTCTAGATTAAATCTACAACATCCAAATGGATAACAATAAGTCATGGCTTGATTTTTTTCTTATTTTGTCAAATCCTAAATGTCAAATATGTTTAGCATATGGTTTTAAAATTTTCAATTTTTTTTTACGAAACAATAAATGGAAATTAAAATCATTAGTAATAATCATAAAAAGTTAAAATATAAAAGCTTTAAGTAAAAATGATTTTGTTTGGAAATATTGTATATATAAAATATTGCTTAGTATAAGTATAGCTAAATTAAACATTTAACATTGCAATTTGATAAGTGGATGATGGATTTTTGAACATTAATTAAGTAAATGTAAAATAAAAAATATATATGTTTTTATTTCTATAAAATATATATACATGTTTAATATATGTTTTAAACTATAATTATTTAATTTAAAATGATTAAAGTGAAAATAAAAATAAAAAATGGTTAAATTTGGAAAAAAATATAAATATTAAAAATTATCACAAAGTATTTTAATCATAATATATGCAATCATTTTTACAGAATACTATCATTAACTTCGCTAAATCTATTTATAACTTGAAAAAATTCATATGAATGTGAAATATACTTAATTCAAACATTAAAAATAATAAATTACTTTAAACTCATAAATAATAATCAATGTTATCACTAAACAACTCATATCTTTAACAAAGTTATATAAAATTTGTATTTTTGTGAAATTGTTATTTATCAACTAAAACTAATTTCATCACATATAAAAAATAATGAATCAACCAAAACTCATAAATAACAATCAATACTATCCAGAATCAACCAAAACTCATAAATAATAAATTTTATTTAATAACATTAAATTTATATAAATTTAAATTTTTTAAATAAAAAAATAATAACAAATCAAACTAAATATATTATATCTTATCAGCCGCAAATATAATAAATACTTACAGATTCATCAAATACCTACTGCCACTCTATCCTTCTCATTTCCTCCCACCCCTATAAGTAGTTACTGTTTAGCAGGCGCACCGGTGATATATTTTTACACATAAATATTGATGTGTGAGCGTAATAGTTAAAAATGAACACGTGCTTTTTTTTTAAATTCTCAAAATATTAAACTTTGAAAAAATACAAATAGTATGAATTATACTAACCATTTAGGTGGAATTTCAAAAATCATTGATTACATTAACCATTGATGGATATTAATATTAATAAGTTAATGCTTCCATCAGAATATAATATAATTTAAATTAATTAATCATAATAAAAAGTAATTTAGATTAATGTATTATGTGAGTGGTTTTCTTATTTGAATAATAACTAGGAGAGAGGGGCCAAAATGCATATGATCTTTGATCTATTGGTAACCTAAGTTGTTTATGAGATACAATGGATGGAAAGCATTCACTATTGTTTGGTAGATTGGAAGGTTAATTAATTATTTATATATATATATATATATATATATATAAATATATATATATATATATAATTTTAATGAAATTTTTAAATTTAAAATAAATTATTTTAAAATAATTTGTTAATTTATAATTAAATTTATTTATCAAGTAAAATTAGTCTTGCTATATTTATTTTAGTTATATTTTTTTCATTATAAATTTAAAAAAAAACGAAAAGATATAAGTTATGTTTTGAGAAATTTAAAAAATTAATGATTACTACTATAAAAATTGGATATATCTAAACAAAACAAGGTTTATTAAATAATCTTTATTTTATTTTTTTTGCTAAAGCAAGAAACGTGTTTTCTTAACATTAAATTAAACAAAAATTACAATATGTACATGCTCCATCACTCTAATTGGTCATAGGTGAAAAGGAAAATGTTTATCTTGAGCCTATCCTTCTGTTTCCCAAAAATTACCCACCCAACCCTTTTTGATAACAACCCCGTTAATTCATCGAGCATCTCAGGTTCTATGAGCCCTCCCCACATGTAACCACATGTACAATCCCTTCCTACCTTTCCCTCGTTGTTGTTCGATATTTTCTTTGATCTAACAACCTAGATATCCCCCGCACCATGAAGAGGTAAAAAAATTAACCCTCGGGCCCCACCAAATTGCTCGCTCGATCCGGAGCGTTGATCTACCTTTCTCCATCAAACGGCTAAGTTGAATTTCGCATGCCCGAAACCATCGACCTTTAGTGAATGATGAGTGTGGTTTTTGGACCAGGCCCTCCTCCACGTGTCATGCTCTGTATGGCATCGCTACCTCCTGAAACCACCTTTGTCACAAAAGTGGTGCAATCACTCCAAAACCACTTTGATAGCGGTTTTGACTTCTGCCACTAGAAAATTGGGTGATACTATTGCTTAAACTCCTGCTTTCATCTATTACCTATGATATTCCTTCAGTCTGAGAAACTCTGATGCCCGTCACTGAGAATTTTTCAGATTTGATCAGCTTGACTACTAAGGCCAACCCTGGCTCACCTTCCATCATAAACCTCTCTATCCACCAGTGTGAAACCCTCTGCCTTCTATCCATTACGAGTTGGATTATTTTGTTTTGCTCCTATACCTCTCTTTGTCCTCCTCCACCTGCTTATGACAGAGTTTTCTCAGGTTTCTCCACGCCATTGCACTCCACTCCCTTAAAATTGCGCTATCCTTGCAGCTGACACCCTGGTTGGCTAGAATGTCTGCCAATTTGTTGGCCTTTCTCTGCACATGAATGAATCTGAGAGTACGAAGTTCCTGTAGATGTACTTGAATTTTATTGAGAACTCGAGTTAACCTCCAGTGTTTTGTGACCTTTTCCGGCCTTGTTCCATCACTGATTCGCTTTGTTGCATTGATGACTAACTTTGAATCTGCTTCTATAATGACATTTTGGCAATTGTTCTGTATCAAAAATTCTAAGCATTGTTCCAATGCCATTAGTTTTGCCATGTTGTTTGCGGCTTTTCCTAAGTGACCATGGAAGAGGGAGATGCTACCTATATCATCCCTAAGAACTCCCCCAAAGCTAGCCTCCCCCGAGTTTCCTTTAGAAGCTCCATCTATGTTGTATTTTAAAAAACCTTCAAGGGGAGGATAACAAATCTCCTCCACCTTTTATTTCATGCTTATTTCCCTGTCTAGACCTTATGGAATAAGCCCCTGCATGCCTAACTGCTAGAGAATTCTTAACTCTTCTACCGAGGGAGGATTTTTGGGGAGATCCCTTACTATGGTACCCATTGTCTCCTTAAGTTGTTTTAAGATCAGCTCCACCAGGCAAAGAGAGGCAGTCTTTAAATCTTTGAATATTCTTTTATTTCTTTCTTTCCACACATTCCATATAATGAGACTTGGAAAGAGATCCCAGGTAGAATTGAGAACTTCATTATCCGAAAAATTCTTCCTCCAGTTGTTTAGACTGTTAGTAATACTTTCTTTGTCTCTATCATACTGTTTGAAGATGTTGGTGAAAAAATGCCATATCCCGGTGGTGAAACTGCAGTTGTTGAGAAGATGATCCATAGTGTCCTCTTGGGCCTCACAGAGTAGGCATTTGGAGGGCCCCAGCACACCCCTTTTTTTAAGGTTGTCCCATGTTAAAATTTTCCTGTGGTGAACTAACCACAAGAAGAGGTTGGTTTTTATCCAGCCTTTGTGCCTACATAGCTTCTGCCAAGTTTTATTTGGAACTTGGGGTTCCAGATCAAGGAGAATACCTTTATCTTCCTTGATATTAAAGTTGTCCTCTTTATTTTTTCCCCATCTTAGTTGATCATGCCCTTCAGTTACTAAAATCATCCTCTGATCCAGCATTCTCTTAAGGGACTCTACTTTACTGTTGAGGGTTCTATCCTCTCTACCCTCTATTTTTTTCCATGTTCTCCACTTTCCTACATTATGTGAATTCTCCCAAAAGTCTTTCACCTTTACTAATCCTTGTTTGTCTGTCTCATGCTTGAGGCCCAAGAATTCTTCCTTCAATAGATTAGGCTCTTGTTGCCATTTTTCCTCCCAGAAAAGTGCCAGATCTCCCTCTCTGATTTCCTAGAAACTATTTTTTTGAACCACTTCTCTGTTCTCCCATGCCTTGTTCCGTGTGGGAGAGCCTTTCACTGTTCTTGTCATACAACTGATATCAGAAGCCGGCCATGCATTGGCATATTTTTCCTTCCAGATGCTTGCCCATTGCGCTTTAGGATCCTTAACCCACCTCCACCAAAGTTTGGCTCCTAGAGCCTTGCTGAGAATCTCTAGATTATCCAAACCTAGGGCTCCTTGGTTCTTAGGTTTACAGATATTTTCCCAAGAGACTAAAGCCCATTTTTTCCTTGTTTCCTCTTTGCCCCATAGAAAATCTCGTTGAATGTTTCTAAATTGCTGCAAGACTCCTATTGGAGTTGGGAGGGCTGATAGCATAAATATTGGGATGGCTTGGAGAACTGCTTTTGTAAGAACAAGTCTACTAGCTAAATTTAAAGATCTGATTGTCCTTTTCCTGACCTTGTCTTGCATTTTAGTTGTTAATGGATCCCATATGCTCTTGTGTTAGGGTTTAGTTGTAAGAGGAACTCCTAAATACTAAGAGGGAAGGGATTCTCTTTGAAGCATAAAATTCTGGATACATTTCTCTGGATGGAAATATGAGTGAAGAAAAAGATTTTTGATTTGGAAATATTGACTTCCATACCTGCAGCTTTAGCGAAGTCATTCAAAATTTGTTTGTAAGCGAGTGCTTCTTTAACTATAGCAATTCTCTGTAACATGGTATCATCTACAAACTGTTGATGAGTCAGAACTTGACCATTCTTTGAAAGTTGGATTCCTTGAATTCTTCCCATTACTCTTGCATGTTTAATGGATTGCCCCATCCCTTCCATCATGAGGATGAAGAGAAAAGGAGAGAGCGTATATCCTTGCCTGAGTCCCCTGGAAGGGAGAAAAAGTTCAGAAGGAGAGCCATTCACTAAAATTGAAAAGTTGGATGTAGTCACTAGGGCCATGACCCATCTGACCCAATTATGATCAAAACCAAACGCTATGAGTACTTTTTTGATGTATTCCAATTCACTTTGTCATATGCTTTGGTTATGTCCAGTTGCATGATCATACCCGCTCTCTTGTTGCTTGTTAATGAGTGAACCACCTCGTGAGCTTGAATTATATTGTCCAGAATTTGTCCTAGAATTTGTCTGCCTTCTGCATACCCAGTTTGTTCCCCCGATACAAGCGTGGGCAGCAGGGGTTTGAGTCTGTTAGCCACAGCCTTGGAAATTATCTTGTAGACTACATTGCATAAAGTGATGGGCCTATATCTCTCTGGCATTTGAGCATTATCTTGTTTTGGAATAGGGTAATAAAGGGAGGTATTGAGAGCTTTCAAAATGGTCTTGTTCCACCTTGAATATTCTACTATCTCAATAATATCCCTTTTAACAATATTCCAGGAGGCTTTGAAGAAATCTACATTGAATCCATCCGAACCTGGTGCCTTGCCATTTTACATTTCCTTGAGGACCTCACTGACCTCCTTTCAGTTACAGGTCTGTTGAGATTACAATTATCCTCTCTGGATACCATTTTAGGGATATGTTTAATTAACTCCTTGATGAAAGGTTCTCTTCCTAAAAAGTTTTCCTTGGCAATATCATGAAAGTGCCTTACTAATATTGCATCTATCTCCTCATGGGATTGACGAATTTGACCATCCTCGTCCTTGATCGAAGAGATTTTGTTGTGAGTTCTGTTTGCAATGGTAGATCTATGGAAAAATTTAGCATTATGTTCTCCTTCTTTTAGCCATGAAACCCTAGATTTTTGTTTCCAAAAAATTTCTTCTTGATTGCACAACATCTCCCATTCTTGGTGATATTTCTCTGTTAGATCATTTTTGTCTTTATCAAAGCCATCCTTGATCAAAGCTTGATTGAGCTCTAGGATTTTGCTTTCCACCATTTTCTTACTTGTGAAATATAGCCAAATTCCTTCTTGTTGCAATCCTTTAGCTTTTTCTTGATGTGTTTTAATCGTTTATGTAGTAGGAACATAGTTGATCCCTGAATCTGCAGGTCTTCAGCCCACCATTTTCCAATGTTGCTGATGAATTCAAGGTGTGAAAGCCATATATTTTCAAACCTGAACGGTTTGTTTCTTGGAGTGCCAATTCCCTTAATCTCCATTTGAATCGGCCAGTGATTTGAGCCTCCAAAAGGAAGAATATCTGCTATTATTTCCTTGTCTCGAAGCATGAGTTGCTCAAAGATCATGAATCCGTCTAGCTTGGAAACTACCAGTGAATCCCCTCCTCTTTTGTTGTTCCATGTACACAGACCATTGTTTGTCTCAATGTCCACCAGCTTCATGTTTTCTGAAAAGATTTGGGAAGCTAAGGAGTCTTTGTTTAGTGCTCTTGTACCCCCTTTTTTCTCTGAGAGAGATCTAATAATGTTGAAATCTCCTCCTATAACCCACGGTAGCTCTGCATATTTGTCCCGGAGGTCCATCAAGGAATCAATAAACCTGAATTTGTCATCTAACCTTTGTGGGCCATAAACATTCCTTACTAGATAAGTGTCCCTATCTCCTACAGGCTGTATAACAACTGATAAATAATTTCTTGACGCCTCTGCATCAATTATTCCTATTTTTTGGGGATTCCAGAGGGTGAGGATAACCCCTGCTGTATTTTCTGCTTCGACTTCCATAAACTCATATCTGCTGAGCCACTTACTATGGGTTTGCCTTAACTTTTGAATCGATCATTTTGATTCTTGGACAAAAATTATATCCGGAGCTACTTATTTCATTTTGTTATTCATCCTTCTCTGTTTTCTCTTGCTGCCTAGACCTCTGATGTTCCATGATGTAAACTTCATCATTACATATTGGTAAATAAGTAATTGGTTAGATCTTTCATCTTCCCTGAGTCTATCATGAGCTTGCCACATTCCATTAGTAGCTCATTCTGCTTTTTTCTGCCTCTTTGTTTTCGTGGGTTTCTCAGAGCTAATCCTGGAGTTGTTTTTACTGCTTTCACTCCTTGGTTGCCCTATCTTTCAATGTTGTTTTTTTTTTACAGGCCCTTTTCCTGAGTTTTCCATAAGAATAACTGCTTTATTCGATTGCATTCTTCTTGTGGTAGAGATTCTACCCCACCAATTGTTCCCTTACTCAAGAACCCTTCTAGATCTATGTTTTCTTTGTCAAGAATCTCTTGTAACTCATTGTCCTCCATATCCATCTCACTCTGGGTCATTCCCTAATCCATATCTGTCTCTGATTCACTCATCATGATCCCTTTATGTTTTTCGTTTACCTGTTCCTGATCATGTTCTTCTTCCTTCTCCTGCTTATCATAACCATCCTTCATTACTTGATCTTCAACTGTTGTTTCTTCCTCCTCTTCAAGAACATGGAACTGATTCGACCTCACCTTTTGACCTTCACTTAGGTGTTTCTTTGGCTCTTTTTTGTCGTTTTTACCTTTGTGAGCTACTTTGTGAAAGCCATTTGTTTCTTTCATTGTGTTAGGTTTGCTTTTGTTCTCTACTTTACTGAAAGGGCAGTCTCTTAGAAGGTGCCCGTGTTCATGAAATTTACGACATCTAAATGGAATATGCTCATAGTCAACTGTCTGCACCCATTCCTCATCATAAACCTCCAATATGACCTCATCCGGAAGTGCTCTAGATAGATCCATCTCTACACAAATCCTAGCAAAGGAGGTATATTTTCCCCTTCTTGTGGCTTCAGAAGTTTTGACATACCTTCCTAATTTATTGCCTTTGGCTATTAGTGATTCTATTTGCCAATAATCTAAAGGTAGAGAATAGAGTCTTACCCATACTAGGACTGAAGTAAAGTTTTCCTGCTTTGGAACGAAGTTCATCATCCACGACGGCATGTAGAGTCTTGCTGCGGCATAGAAGTAGGGCCCGCCTTCAAACACTCTGTCTTTTTCTTCAATATTTGCAAACACCACAGTGAAGAATCTCTTGGATCCTAGATGAAGATTAATGCTTCCTTTAGGCTTCCAGTGGTATCTGATCCATGTTTGTAAAGCCTTTTCAGTGGGTCATAGTCCCATAAATTTGCATATGATTTCATAGGTCTACATGTGTTCCCTGTGCGCCTGCAGCGCTGGGTCATTTAAGATTACTCTGGGAGTGATTTCATCTTTGGGCTTGCATGGTCCCTTTTGTTTCCTGTCTTTTGTTCCCTGTTTTTTGTCATTTTCCTCCTTGTCCTTTGTGCCATCAGTCTCCTTCGATTTGTTATTTTCTTTTTCCTCTTCCTTGTTTTTTCCTCCTTCCTTAATGTTACCTGTGCCTGATTCTCGAGGTTTCTTGCCCTTGTTGGCTACTGCATCTTTGTAGGAGGGAGTGGATCTCCCTCCTCTGCATCCGTCCATGGAGAAAATTCTTCGCAGAAACCCTCAACCCTATTTTTCCGCTCTTTCATTCCCGCTACTCCCCCTAAATAATCTTTATTTTAACTAATCATTAAAAAATATATATAAATTATGCTTTTCAACAGGGATTTAAAAAATGAATAATTACTACCATAAAATAACATAGATCGTTATATAAGATAGATGTATCTAAACAAAACAAGGGTTATTAAGTGATCTTTATTTTTACTAATCATTAAAACTATTTTTGCCAAAAAAAATGGTGGTTGAAAGATTTAAAAGATTAATGATTACTACCATAAAATAACATAGATCTATCTAAACGAAACAAGGTTTATTAAATTATCTTTATTTTAACTAATCATATAAACTTATTTGGCAAAAGAAATGGTGCTTGAGTTATTATAAATTTATTTAATGTAAACGTGTTTACCAAACCTTGAATTATATATATTTAAGATGTTTTTAGGTTTATTT